>PVKN010007513.1:0-26543 GCA_004027915.1 Capromys pilorides | reverse complement strand
CAAAGCTCCTGGTTTGAACGTTCCTATTTGATTGTTCTCAGGTTGATTTTGATGACTGTTAAGACATTCTCATCCGCCCTATTTTCCACTTAGAATCTACTCTCTGTGCCCCTCAGCCCCACCCACCACTGTCCTGCCGTCTACCCCCTTCTGCTCCCTGGCCCTGGTCTCCCCCAGGTGACCTCACACAGACTACAGAGAAGCTGTCTGCAGTAAGGACGTGGTGCGTCGGGGCGTCCCAGCACTCTGAGCAGCGTAGCAGCACGCACCATGAGGCCGGCCTTGGCGGTCAAGCAGTCCGAGTTGGAGTCCTCTCTGTGGCTGTAAAAGTAGTACTCTGTGGTTGAGCTCATTGTCCTACTCAGCTGACACTGCTCGAAGGCAGACTCCAGAGCCACCAGCGTGTAGGACAGCAGAGCGATGCCCAGCAGAGCCAGTGCTGTGCTCAGGATGGCACAGGCCAGGCTGCCCTGGACCTGGAGGAGACACGGAGCAAGGCCACACCATGAGGGGCCACAGCCTCTCAGACCCCTGCCCAAGGCCCTGCAAAGGTTTGCTCCCTGTCAGCTCTTGGCGGTCGAGGATGGAGAGTTCACTTCTGCATGTGGCCTTGGAGCCTACATACATCTTTACGCCTAGTGGGAAAGCTGATGCCAAGTGACAGAATCCGGGATTCTGTCCCCACTCTCTCCTAGCAGTTCTTGCGGAGCATAGAATACCTCCCCACCACACAGGCCTCATCTAGGTACACAGCCAGGCTGCCTGGGCTTGGCCTAGGGAGTCCTGACCATGTGGGGAGGCTGAGGTCAGCCTCATTCTGGGCTGATGCATGTTCCCTGGTGGCCCATGTGTCACAGGCCGAGCCAGCACCTGGGCACCTCTGTTTAACAGGGACACGCTATGTGGTGGGGGTGAGCATGATGTCCACAGTGCATATACTGAAGAATACTCCAGGATGTTTTTTTTAAAGTTAGATTTCTCCTTCCCTAAAAACATGACAGCATGAGTGACAAGAATCAAAGCCACTACGGTGGAGAGCTCTAGGAGCTTCAGCCCACTGTGAGGCTGTGTCCTGCATCCCCGAGATGTCTGACTGCCTCCCATGGGGCTAGGAGTCCTCAGGGCTCACTTGGACTCCAGAAGTGTGTAGACCTTATTCGTGTAGGATGCTAGTCAATAGGGCTCTTTCCAGCCATGTGGATCTCTTGTATTTAAGTTCCAATTGCATTAGTATTACAGTTTAGTGGATCAGCGGCTCCAGGCACACTGCAGAGTCACCACTGCAATAGAGATGGCACAGAGGCACAGCCCTGAAGGGGCCAGGGAGAGATCTGCTAGTGGGCCACGTGGGAGCTTGGGGTCTGGGGCGAGTTCTTGAATATGGCTGCAATTTCAGGAGGAAAGGATGGAGGGAGGGAGAGAGAGGGGCAGACAGAGACAGAGACAGACAGACAGATAGAGAGAGACAGAGAGCGAGAGTCAGAGACAGAGACAGAGAGAGACAGAGAGACAGAGACAGATACAGACAGACAGAGACAGAGAGAGCTACTGACAGAGAAAGAGAGATAGAGAGTCAGAGACAGAGACAAAGAGAGACAAACAGAAGAGACAGAGAGACAGAGACAGGGACAGACAGAGACAGAAACAAAGACAGACAGAGAGAGACACACAGAGGGAGACAGACAGACAGAGACAGAAAGAGATAGAGAGAGTCAGAGACAGAGAGACAGACAGAAAAGACAGGGACAGACAGAGACAGAGACAGATACAGACAGACAGAGACACAGACACAGACAGACAGAGAGATAGAGTCAGAGACAGACACAGAGAGAGACAAACAGAAGAGACAGAGAGAGACAGAGAGACAGAGACAAAGACAGACAGAGAAAGAGAGAGACACAAAGAGAGACAGACAGAGATAGAGATAGAGACAGAGACACAGAGAGAGACAGAGAAACAGACAGAGACAGACAGAAGCGACAGAGACAGGGACAGGGACAGACAAGGACAGAGACAGATACAGACAGAGAGAGACACACACAGACAGAGACAGAGACAGAGAGAGACAGGAAGACAGAGACACACAGAGAGACAGAGAGAGAGACAGAGGTAGAGACAGAGAGACAGACAAACAGAGACAGAGAGAAAAAAAGAGAGACAGAGAAAAAGACAAAGAGACTGAGAAAGACTGAGAGAGACAGAGAGACACTGCCCTGAGCACTTTCTCACGCGTCACCCAGCTGCCTGGAAGAGTCTTTCACAGCCTACTGCACACATATGGTGTCCTCTCAGGAGAGCCTCTGGGAACTCCCTGGGGCATGCAGGTTGAGCAGGGACGAGGCAAGCCTTTGCAGACTATGGTATCTTGCACTCTCAATCCAGCTCTCCTCTCCCAGCCAGGCGATGCATGAGAAAGTGCTCAGGGCAGCGTCTCTCTGTCTTTCTCTTGTTTTTTTCTGTCTCTTTGTCTCTGCCACTCCTAACTTGGATTTCTCCAGGAAAGACTTAAAAGTAGGCAAAAGTGATTCCTTCGCCAACAGTAATGCCCCAACACAACTTTATGCCTGGAGTCTGCATTCAAACCAACACTGTTAGATTTCTGGTGAAACAGATGAATAAGTGAAGACCAATCCCTTACCTATGTAGCATTTCCACTGGGGTTTCCTATGGCTTGACACATGGGGTCATACCAGGAATCCACAACAAATGCACGTTTGGCTAACACTGTATAGCTTCTTCAGTATTAAGAGGTGAAAGCCAAACAACGGCAGAAATTTTCATGTGAGATCCATGGACACCTGCTCAGTCCACACCGTTTGGTATAGACCAGCATGGCTGGCAGGGAGGGATGTCTCCAGTGAGCAAGTGGAGGATGCCGAGCTAGATGCTAAAGCTCACATCAGGGGGCCTTGGGACCCCGTGCCCCACACTGAGCCAACGACCTGAAGACTCGTGTTTATCCATCAGGCTGTGGGTTGTGGTTCCCAAACTCACCAAAGGCTTCACTGATTTCTTTTCTGTGATGATGGAGAGGCACCCAGTGATGATAAACTGTTTGAGGAAGAGAAGAAAGTCAACAGGTCAGTGCCTATTTATGGTGAAGCCACACAGTGACAGTGTGGTCTTCATGAAAAGCTGTCATGAGAAAGTGCTAGAGAAAATACTGTCAGTGCTAAAAGATACATCAGAAGACACAATTTGTCCCTTTGCAGACACCATTGTTATGGCTGTGTGTTATGGCTTGTGTCCAGTTGTCCCCTCAAAGCCTCATGCAGTCATGGGGCAGATTTCTAGAGTTTGTGATTAACTCATGATTCACTGGGATTATGTGAGTGCTACTGGGATTATGGGTGTGAGTGCTGCTGGGATTATGGGTGTGAGTGCTGCTGGGATTATGGGTGTGAGTGCTGCTGGGATTATGGGTGTGAGTGCTGCACCCAGCCTGACCATAGTTTGAATGCAGCTTAAGGGAAACAGACTTGCTCTGTGCTGCTCCTCCTCCCTTTGGCTCTCTCTGTTTTGCTGCCACTCACCACCACGAACTGTTGCCAGCTGCCACGTGCCACTCTCCCATGGAACCAGCTGTGTATGGACTGAAACTCCCATAAAGTGTGAGTTAAATAAACTTTTTCTTCCTTCATTTTGGGTGTTGGGCATTTTATCCCACTGATGAGAAAGAAATAACTGAGACACAGTAACTAGATGTCCACTGAAAGCCACATGTGGTCAGACAGCCACACTGTCTCAGGGTGGCTCCTTCTGGAGTGTGTGGTGCTGGGATTAATGGCACGAAGTTGAGAAATCAGCCCACTGACCGGATCTGGCACTGCCCTAACCCCAGTGGCCTGGATGTAATGTAAAGGGGCTGAGGATGCCAGTGCAGTTCCCCTCCGATGCTTTGCTCCTTTCTGCCTGTCTCTCCTCTGCAGTTCTCATCCGCCAGGGCACCCTGCCCTAGAACCAGCTTACGACAGACCGGAACCTCTACGCTGATCTAACTGATCTTTTCCTCTCCTCACCTTGGACATGAGGCATTTTGTCTTAACAGTGAGAAAATAAACCACAAGAAGTGAGAAAATAAACCACAAGAAGTATTCAGCAACTGCAAACTGGCAGATGGGAGCAGAGCCCTGTCGCAGGAAGTGAAATGGGGAACTTAGTGGTCAGGAAATGAGGATCTCTTGCTTACAGGAAAACATAATGTAGAGCTCGATGTTCTTTGCACAAGCAGACAAGCAAATGACCTAAGCAAAGAGGAAATGGAGATTCCCCCCATGGCCTCTGCTCTTCCTGTCACAAGCACAGTGTGTCATATTCAGTGATTTATACATGCAATCATATGGATACCCCTGAGCTAAGTCCCCCCAAAAAGCAAAAAGGAGAAAATGAACTGGATATGTGATTTTCAAAAGAAGAGCTTCAGATGGCCATAAGCTATGTGAAAATAGATTCACCATCCCCAGCCATCTGAGAAATGCAAATTAAAAACGCATCAGGATGGTCTGTGGAATATAGCTCAGTGTCACAGTGCCTGCCTGATAAGGGTGAGGTTGTGAGTTCAATTCATGGTACAAAAAAGAAACATTACCGAGGGATTCCATCTCGCCCCGTCAGAGCAGCTGTCACAAACAGTGCAAGCTGATGAGCACAGACAGGAGGTGAGAGGAAGGAGTCTTCCTGCACCAGAGGCAGGTGGTGGAAGTGCTCTGTGGAATGGCAGGGCTGCTGCCTAAGAAGGGCTGACCCCACAGAACTCAAGGAAGTTGTCCTC
Source organism: Capromys pilorides (assembly GCA_004027915.1). Taxonomy (NCBI): domain Eukaryota; kingdom Metazoa; phylum Chordata; class Mammalia; order Rodentia; family Capromyidae; genus Capromys; species Capromys pilorides. Next base: position 21,772 of record PVKN010007513.1, on the reverse strand, counting down.
AGAGAAAAGGGCCACTAAGTCCGTCAGAAGCCAAGGCCAAACACCGAGCCGCTTCTGAGGGCTTCTGGGCCGTGGACAAAGAACAGGGTGGGGGGTAGGGGTGAGGGGTGGCAAGCGGGGGTGGGCGGGGGTGGCTCTTTGACCCTTGTGTCTCTCCCTTCTGAGACACCAAGTCTCCTGCCCACCACCATTCCCACAGCATCTGTGCAGGCTCTGTGGGGACTTTCTCGGGTGTGTGTGGCACTCGATGGAGGATGCTTTCTCAGACCTCATCGTATTTTGACAACTTGTGGAAAAACTTTGAATGAAGCTGCTGATCTAGTAGAACTCAAAATGGTAAAGTTAAAAAAAAAATGATCTCAAAAATAATGCTTATAAATAAATAAATAAATGAATGAATGAATAAAATTCAAACTAAAGCAGCGTCTGTCCTTCTGCACACCCCAACCTTCCCTACCCTGCACCCGCAGGAGAGCCCACAGCGCTATTCAATCCTTGCTCCCTGCAAGCAGAAATGCAGCAGGCAACGCGTGGGGAGCCTGCACCGTGGCCTCCTCCTCCCCTTCTCCTGCCCACTCCCGCCCCACCGTACTTACACTCAGGGCTCCCACAAAGAGGTATGCAGATTTTATCAGTGTTGAAAACTCGGGGGTAAAGTGGGGGGAAGATGGCACCACTGCCAGAACGAGCCCCAGGCTCAGCACCGTCACACCGCAGAGGATCTGGATGGCCTATCGGGAGAGGGAGAGCGGTAGGCTGAGGTGCACGGGAGCATGGCGGTGACGCGCCTGCCGGCCCCTCCTGGTGCCCAGGCGCCCTCCCTGCTGCGAGGCTCCTGTGAGGATGCAAAGCTGCAAAGCTGTGCAGCGAGAAGAGCAGGTTTTCACGTTGGGGAGGACACCGCTGCTCCTCCACAGGAAACCAGCGCCTAGGCTACCCCTACCCGTGCAGGCCCTGAAGCATCGGGCCCCTGTGGAACCCTGGTCCTGGTCTGCCCATCGTTACCCTTGTCCCAGGCTGTGGCCGGCAGGGAGCTCTCTGCATCCCCAGCCATTCCCCTTCTTTCTCTGGGGGTTCATCTGAAAGCCCCCAGCTGCCTGCAGCACAGTCCAGGTGCCTTCCTCGGGGTCTTCCCGGTCCCCGCGAACACACAACTCGGAGCCGACTCTCTGGAGCTCACGGTCTCTTCCATCCCTGCAGCTGCCCTGGCACCCAGAAGCTCCACCCGGGGAGGCAGCGCTGGACTCTGGCCCCTGAGAGTCGCTCGCAGCGCTGTCGACATGTAGCCACCACCTCTCGGGAGCCTCACAGGAACCCAAGCGAGTGTGAGCTCAGGCTGCCGGCAGAAGCAGGCCCGGACAGCAGAGCTCTGCCTCCCAGGAATGGACGGGCCCTTCTTGGGGCCTCCTCCAACCAAGGAAGACTTTTTGCACATGCTGTGTGAGAGGACAGAGCGAACTAGAAATGCTCAGCGTCCCTCTCAGCAAAGGAGGCGAAAAAAAAAAGCGAGTCTGCCTCGCCTGTGATTTGCAGAAGAGGAAAAAGCCTGTTCAGTAAATCCGTGGTCCTATGAAACACCCAATAGCAAACGACACATAAAACATGTATTTCCTTGCCATTTGTTTTTAGTACCGTAAAGAATGGTACTAAAAATAGGAAAGCCACACCCCCTCACCTTCTTGCACTCGCTGGAGGAGAGACCATGCCCTGGTCGTGGGCACCGCCTGGAAGGGCCGAGCAGCCTGCGCTCGGCCTGGCGGGACAGTCTCTGTCCTAGACGCTGGGCCTCGCGCCCCCAGATGCACACAGTGGGCCCCTGCCCTCCGTCCCACCCGTGCGTGGTCCGAACTGGATTTACCCCGAACACGGTGACCTGTGCTCTCAGCCGCTTCTCCAGGCTCTCCTGCCTTGGGTTACTGGGACGAGGCTTCTCGGTCCGGGGCAGGTAGAAGCCTATGGTTTCATTGGTGACTGGCTGTGACATCCTGCTGGCGCTGCACACGCTGGAAGGGAAGAAGGCCTGCTGCGGACTCTGCTCCACAGTGCAGGCTTGACCTCTTGCTTTGGAAAACAGCCCTGAAGTGTGGGACGGAGGAAACCACACAGCCTGGGGTTCTTGAGATTTTCCCGTAGAGAGGCCCAGGACTTTAGAAGCAAACACGCGCAGCGCAGCCTTAGCCCTTCCCCATCTTACCTACATGCCCCGCACCCTGGGTCAGGTGTACTTCACCTCCTGACCCCCTTGAGCTCTGAGGAGGCTTCGACCATCCCTCTCCCCATCCTCCCTAGCCCGAGCTACCCATTTATGAGCAGCCGGAGAACATTTAGGGCCAAGAGTGCGGCCGTTCATGGCAAGGCCCCAGGTGGGTGACCAAGCCGGCCATGCAGCTAGAAAACAGTGGAAAGAGAGGTGAGGCACCACTACCCCTTGGAGCTGCAGGGTCCCAAGAGATTTCAAGGAGCTTTAGGCAGAATTGTCCCCAGGGTGCATCTCCCAGGGTGGCCTACCTATGTCTGTGGTGGTTCCGGCTGTTGGTCCGTCTGAGCTGAGTCCCCCGGAGGCTGCAGTCCGGGTTCTCTGGTTCTGATGGGCAGGGGCCCCTTCTTGTCTTCTGCAAGTCACCAGCCCTGTCGCCTGCTGCTCACAGCTACACGGGATGCGAAAAGCGCAGCGCGTAGGTTTGTGAAATTCGCCGGACTTCCCTTTTTGCAGTTACTTGGTATTCTTCAAAATTGCTCCTAGAAACTGCTCGTGCTGGGAGAGTGGAAGTTGCTTCGCCTGATGTGCGTGTGGACACCAGTCCTTAAGAGCCTGGCACGCTAGGCAGGTCCGTGTTCTGGCAGCTTCTGGCTTTAACCGGATAGAGAGTAATGCCCGCAGAGGAAAACTGCCTCTGTGATAAGGGAAAATACTTACGAAAAGTTTATTTGTCAGAGCATTTGCTAATATGTAACTAATAGTAACATTTTTAGGAGTAGAAAAGTGAATGAATAATAGCTGTCCATTATATATATATTTGCCACATTCATCACAGCAATAATGGCTATGAGATTTCAAGAAACCATCTGCTGACTGCCAAAGCAGTAATGGTGACCACTAACAATATTTTGCACGTTCATGGGCTAAGGCAGGAGGATCCAATCCCAGCCTGGCTAACTGCAGTTTAGTGAGACTTTGTCTCAAAATACAAAATAATAATAATAATCAATAATAATAATGAATAGTAATAATAATAATAAATAGCCCCTAGAGATGTAGCTCAGTGTAAAGGCCTCTGGTTCGAAACCCAGAATCCACAGGGACTACCAAGTAGCCTCTCGCCATGCTGTGTCCTAGAGATGAGCCCCACAGAGAGTCTAGATTTGCTTGGACAGCTTTGGTAAGTGGCCAATAAACCTCCAGCCCACTGTCCCTAATTTCCTGCTGCCATTTCCCCTCATGCCCTAGGCCCTAGTCCCTGTCACAGAACCCAGCTAGGTGGATCACATGCCTGAGCCCACAGAGGGGGAGGTTGGTCCCCAAAGGGACAGAACAAGTGCCTTCCCTAGGAATGTTTCCTGATAAAACAGTTACATCTGCATAGCCAAGCAGTCATTGCTTTTCCTGTCTGATTTCTTTTTGGTATTACCAATTTAGTGACTCAGAGGAGCTTAAGGGTCACACACAATTAGACATCCAAACAGTGGCCCCAAGTGGTTTACTTGGGATCTTCCATTCCCTTCATATCGGAGCTGTATATTCTCAGTGTCATGGCCAGTCTGTCTCTGTGCTTCTGTCTCTGACTTTGTCTCTCTCTCTATCTTTCTGTCTCCCTTTGTCTCTCTGTCTCTCTCTCTCTGTCTCTCTCTGTCTCTGTCTCTGCCTCTGTCTCTCTATCTCTCTGTCTCTGTCTCTGCCTCTGTCTCTCTTCTGTCTCTGTCTCTGTCTCTCCCCCCCCACCCCACCCCCCACACACACTTCTTTCATTCCCGGCTTCAATTATCTTTGCACAAAGGACCCCTCCTTCTCTACTTCCTTGCCTCAATCCACCCCCTCAGCTGTCTCCAGAGTCACGCTCCACCACCTGAACCAGGAATGAAGGGCAGGCGTGATAAGAGCCCTCACCCACTGATAACCCGGGTAGGCTCCCCAGCAGGCTCTGCTGATGGCCTCTCAGATGGAGGACGCAGGCCTGGTGTGGGGCTCTGTTCTGTGCACTGCTGGGTGCGTAGCAGGTTCCCAGTCTCTGCTCACAGTGCTATGACAGCGGGCACTGCCAATGGCGATGTCACCAGTGTCCACTAAGGGGAAGGAACAAATCATTGAGCTAAGAGCAGCAGTGACCTCTGGGACCTCTAAGTAAAGGAAGATGGTAAAACATCCACAGTATTTTACTTAAGTCCAATTATTTTTCTGATTTCGACTTCTAAACATTTCAACTATCTTAAAATGCATAGAATCCGGCAGGGTAACCACTTTGTTTGGATAATTCAGTGCTATTGTAATCCTATTTCCTGTGTAACAGATCTCTAGAAGTTTTCCATCTTGGAAAAACCAGCAACACTTCATCCACCTCTGACTGGACCCGGTGGATCTCTGTCCCATGGAGCTTCCCTTCTTCTTTCTGTTCCTCAGAGCTCTGTGACTTCCCAGTGCCCTACAGCATTGAGTCACCCGTATTTGCTGGGCCTCCAAGGCCCTGAGGCTTCCTTTCGCACCTTCTTCCTGATTGCATTCAGATTAATCTGCTTTTTGTTATGAAATGCGATCCTGCCTGGACCTGGAAAGCCTTCCAGCTGTTACGGTTCAAGTCTAGGTGTCCTCCCCCAACCTCACGGAAAGTCATGGAAAGTGGGCTTTTTGGAGGTGCTGAGTCTAGTTTGTGATTGATTTTTAGTGCGATGCTGGGATTAAGGGCATGAGAGCCACATCCGCTAGAGAACAGGAAACCTGCAAACAAGAGAGGGGAGGGAAAGAGGCTTGGCCACTCCCTCCCGTGTCTCTCATTTATTTAAGAGTACTCAGTGCTTAATTATCATGATTCAGCCCTGTACTTCAGGGCCCTCACCTATCTCACACACTAGGGGCTCCTCACCGTTGATGCATTTCTGACCCATCCAAAGTCGTCTCCCCAGCGAGACATCACTCCTTAGGGTTTGGAAAGCAAAAGCTGGAAGCTGGAAGCTGGAGAGCCACACCCATCTCCTTCCATTCTGCACTTGCTGCCAGCACTATGCTCAATGTGCAGATGTCATTTCAGGGAAAGAGCTCAGAGGTCCTAAGCATTGTGAAGGCAGAACATCATTTGGTGAGAAGTTTGGTCTTGCTCATAACGTCTTGTGCATAGTGACAGCAGGAAGCCACTGGGGCCACACAGCCTCACCATCTGCTCCAGTGTTCAGTAAATTCCATGCCTTTGGCTCACCATGAGCCATTTCTCAATTCAGGCAGCTGGGTGTTAAAGCCCCAGGCCCAGTGCGCCCTCGTGTCCAGTGAGAACACATGCTGGGCTCCAACATTGCTGTCTTTTCACTGTGCGTTCCCATGGCAGCAGGAAGCAAAGGAGTCCTCGGTGACCTCTTTGTAAGGGTGCTGATTCCTTTCATGAAAGTACCACTGTCCCGGAAGCAGTACATCCCTAAGATGCTCCTTCCTAACGCCAGTGTACCCCGGGTCGAGGTTTCAACACCCAAATGTTCCAGAACACGAAGACTCAGTGCACAGCAGCACAGTGGTCAAGTAGTCAAAGAAGGCCTCACCAAATACGGAGCGCACCAAAGTTATTTGCTTCCTTATCTGAAATGACGGATAATTAGTAAGTATATGACATTGCTGACACTATGTTTTGGCTAAGTAGTTTGGATTTCTGAAAAAAAAAAAGAAGCTTCTAGAACACAGAACAATCTTCAAAACAACAGGTCCACACAGCAGACCTTCCAGTAGCTCCCCGCACACACTCACGATGCCATCTCTGGACCTACGTGTCCCTATTCCCTCTGCGGTCCTCGCCTGCACCACTAGCAGTCACTGTTTTGTTCTCTATGTTCAGCTTCCTGTTCCTTGTAGATTCCACCTATGAATGAGGTCAAGGGTGCTCTTTTGCTTCAGCACGGTGGCTGATTTCACCGTGCGGAAGGCTTTCTCACCTCGTTCACATTGTAGGAAATGACAGGCGCTCTTCCTTCAGGCTGAACTTCATAGACATGTGCTGCCTTTATCAGTCAGCTGCCAGGGGGCACCTTTGAGCCATTTCCACCTCTTGGCTATTGTTCATGATGCAGCAATGAATGCAGGAGCCCAGAGTTTTCTGATGGCCATGGATTTCATTTCCTTTGGGCACATGTCAGGAAGAGAGACTCTCAGGTCCTATGTTAGTCACAGTTAATCTTTTGAGGAACCCTCATAGCAGATTCAGATGTTCTCAAAAAATATTAGCTGCATCAGTGTGGGCACTGAAAGCATGCACATCTTCTTCCCCTTGGTCTACAGCCTGGCCAGCGCGCTCCTCTTGTATATATATATATATGTGTGTGTGTGTGTGTGTGTGTGTGTGTGTGTGTGTGTGTGTATGTGCAGGGTCTCATTATATAGCTCTGACTCATAGTGATCCTCCTGTTTCCTGCCTCCTAAGTGCTGGGATTACAGGCATGTGCCACCACGCCTGGCCTTGATCTTCAGCTCAGTGTGTCCCCAAGTGGGGTTGGCATGGCAGGTGGGGCCAGGAATCTTTTTGTGTTTTGACAGCTCCATTCCTTCTACAGTGAGGGGATAGCTATAGCTTTGGTTGGAATTTACTAGGTGATCAGTGATCTCCAGGTTTTTTGTTTGTTTGTTTGTTTGTTTGTTTTATATTTTAGGGAAGGGTCCACAGGGTGTTCCAGGTCTCACTACTAGATCGGACTCATAATGGTCCACCTGTTTACAGCCTCCCAAGATCTGGGATTACAGGCACTCACCACCAGGCCCAGTCTCATTTGCTATCTCAGGGCACCCCAAGGGCAGGGCCGGCATAGTGGACCTAGGGATCAAATCCCCTGTGCCTGTGCCTGCTTGCAGGCCCTTTAATCTACTAAGCCATTTGACTGGCCCCAGCTTTTTTGATAAATTTCTCTGCCATTAATTGTGCAGGTCCTTTTTCTACTTTTCAGTTGTCTCATTGTTTTCTAAAATTAAATTATAGGTGGATATTCTAAGTTTTAGATATTAACAATCAGATATAAGGCTTATAAACATCTTTCCCAGCTCATATGTCACCTTCTTCATGGTTTGCTTTTATGTACAGAAGCTTTAGTTTGACCTAGTTGCATATTTAGTTTTACTCTCATAGCCTGAGGTTTGGGGTGATTTTCAGAAACACCATTGCCAAGTCCAGGGTCAATGAATTTTCCGTCATGCCTCTTGTGACTTCAGGACTTATATTTATGTCTTTTATGCATTTTGAGTTGCTTCTGTGTATGGTATAAGCTAATTTGCATATATAAATCTAGTTTTCTAGGCCTAGTCTTGAAGAGACTAAACTTTTGTTTCTTATTATCCGCATTGTTGTAAATCAGTCCACTATTATCTCAGTCTGTGACAGTGTAACAACATACTTGACAACTAGGTGTGAAAGAGGGGCCTTTATTTTTCTCAGTGTGGGATGCTGACAGGCTAAGACAGAGATCAATGAACTAGGTCTTTGGCGAGATTCCCCTGTCTCTGCACGCATGTTGTTATTGTGCATGCTGAGTCCTCACAGGACAGGAGAAGGAGAGGCAACAAGACCTGGGTCTTGAGAGACATGAGTATTGATCCTGATAGGTCAGGATTCAAAGTCTCCTAAGCATCTTGCCTTAAACACTTCCTCTCATCTTGCCCCAAACATTCCTTCCCTCAGTTTCCTAGGTAACCTACCCAACCCCAATACCAACCCTGCCCCACACTGTACTCTGATGTCAGCTCACTTCCTGTTGACCTGTATTGGTCTCAACTCACTCCCTTCTGATGTAATAAAATTAAAAAGGAAGATAAATGATGCCCACTTAAATTTAGCTGTTCCACCTAACCCTGAAACTCGTGATCTGGTTGTTACCTAGCTGCTCCAGCCCATAATCACCCTCCCTGAAAGATCCTATAAGGCCTCTTGCCCCCCTTTATCGAGGGCTTCCTTGATCTGTGAGGTGGCCCCCACGTGTGCTTTTAATAAGCCTGCTTTATTCCTGTCAGTGCATCTGGTCTGGTGTTGCCTGCATTCAGCCATCCAGATTTAGCCTTTCAGATCCCATTCATGAGGAGGGGCATTCAGGGCATAATCTCCTCCCAGCAGCCTCACCTCCATAGGCTGCTCAGGGGATCAGGCATCAGGCTGCTCCTTACCTTTTCCTTTAGCTTGGAACAGCATGCAAGCTATTTTGATGCTTTATACATTCCTTTGTACCCTGCCTCCATAAAATTATGACCTACAACAGTGGACAGATGTCTTTTCTGGGACAGCAGTAGTTTCTCATATGCTTACAATAATTTCTGCCTCATTATAGATGCTTTATGTACATGTGTTAGATCAAATGATAGGTTATACAATACATAAATGTGAACATATATTCATTTATGTGCTTAATGTAAAACCTTTGGGGATCAATAGACGGCAGTCCAAGAACTGGTTGTACTGCCTATGCTGTGGCAAGTCACCACCACAGCTCTGTACACCTGATGGCATCTTTTTTACTTTGTACTGAGCAGAAATATGAAGCATAGAGAAATCTTGCATGACGTCTGTGGATATACAGGAGTTACATAACAGATGTGATTTTGGGCTCTCAAGATGGCTCAGTGGTCTAAAGTGTATGCTTAGGCAAGCTTAGGCAACCGCAGGGACTGCGGTTCCATCCCGGGCAACACGTGCTTCACCAGCCCCATCCCTAGGGCAGGCTGAGCTGGCCATGATATATATATATATATATATATATATATATATATATATATATATATATATCCCATCAGACTGGGAAGTAGGTAGACCAGAAATATGCCACTTCTGAATTTATTTAATTTGTTTTGGCATTTTAACTTGAAAGCTGATATGTTGGATGAATGACTATAAATAGTATGCACTGTGCCCCCTTGTATATGGCACGGGGTACGTACTTTGTTGAGCCAGCATTCTGCAGTGGTTACACTCAAAGGCCCATGCATATGCAAAGACTGTCCGCCCCTTCCTTGTGCTTCATATGACAGAAAGGAAATAAAATGCAGGAAAACATACTTAATTTTATGGCAGGACCAAATTCTCCAAACATGGTTTAAAAACGCGGAAGTCAAATAAGCAGAACTGCTAGGCAGGAAGCAGGCGTGAAGTCTGTAGACATCACTCCAGGAACGCCAGCACACCCCTTGCTGCCAGAGCTTCTGCACCAGCCGCACACCCTTATGTCAAGGCCTGAGTGTGAATAAAAGTCATTCAAGGGCTATGGTCCAATTAAATGTGTGATTGTTTTATTCAGCATAGGTTTTCTGTTTAAGATGGGGTGGAAAGATTTGTCGAGTTCCTGGGAAAACAAGAGAACTTGCTTCTGAATCTATGCACTCACCCTCCCACCCACACCCCCCCCACACACACAGTCACAAGCACACACATGCATACACACTACAGAGAGGGATTTGAGCAGTTTCCTAAAGTGGATTTTTGCATTAAAGGCAGGGAATACTTCCAAGAAGGTTTTCCTCTGGATCTTTTGGAGCCATCAAACCCCCGCCCAGTGGTGCAGGAGACCTCATTTCTGTCGTGTGAGGACTTGATGGCATAATGAACACGACCTGTGAAAGCAATCAGAGTGCTGCAGGTGAGCGACCAAATAACCTCAGGGTCTCCCCTTCCCACTTAATGTCTTCATGATCCTTTCTTCCTGAATTCAATCTCAGGACCCATGGGGTGGGCTTCTCAGGTGGATCAGGCTGCCCAGGTCTACTTTCAATATCAGACATTGGCCTGGGAGGCTGATGGTGGATGCTAAGTGTTGGAGTGGACTGGTCTAACCTGTGACACTGAGCCCAGCAGGACCCTTGGGACAGTTGCTGTAGTAGGGTAATGGAGTCACAGCTGGTCCAGTCTGAGAACCTCTCCATGTGAGGAATGCATTGATCCAGACTCAGACAGACAAGCTTTGTGTGTTGAAGATAGGGAAACTCAGCTTCCTTTAGCCATTCCCATAAGCATAATTCTAAGGACCCTCTTGGAGCAAACTCTTGAGGCTGTCTCCTCTCAAGTGTGTGTGGACACACTGATGTGGCAGATTGTCCCATGAGTGGGTTATCCATCAGTTGGCTTTGATTACTCTGAAGGGTTGTTGTCTTGGGTGAACATACACAGTTGTATGAGCACTGTAAGGGCACCCAAAAGAGGTTAAGATGTTGGATGATCTGCTGTTCTCAAAACAATCATTTACTTTCATTTGTTCAACATCTGAGAGAGAGTGGGTTTGGTGGCCAAAGCATGGAAAAGACAAGAAGGAAGGCTCAGGCAGGAATAGCCTGGCCAACTACACAAAAACAGTGGCAAAAGACCCTGGGCAGGGGGCGAAGCCAACAGTACTCAGATCCTTCAGCAGAAGTGGATATTAACTGCATGTTTTATGTGCTTGATGATATGGTGGCAGAAAACTACTACAGACATTAGGAAGCGAAAATCAACACTCACCCCACCGAGGTAACAGCAGGTCACTTTGCACCCAAATGAAGAGATGGAGATAGCAAGGCAGAACTCCAGCATGGTCAGCAGGAGCAACACTGCATCCATGCCCTGGGAATAAGTCCAGAGCACAGGGATGAGCAGTGGCAGTCACAGGTCACAAATCCTTACTAGTAGTTACTGTGCCAAAGACAAACAGCCCTGGCTGGTGTCTGGCTCCTTCCACATCTTGAGACTTGCCAAATTCTTCACATATTGGATGTTAGTTATTCTCCTATAGATTTCACTAATAAAATAGTCAAGATTTTCTGACTAAATTTCCATAATCTAGAGTCATTATGGAAATACAACAAGAAAGTGCTTTGAAATGGCATAGTGCTTTGAAATGGTTTAAACATCACTGTCATCTTAGTCTGCTCAAGTACTAATGGTTCCATGTGGTTGACACAATTACATGGTCCCATATAGTAGTAGTGGTTGGCAGATAATTGTGCCCTGATCTTTAAAAACTGAAGAACATGCAACCAGTTATAAAGCAGAGAGGAATCTCTTTGGCAGACAGAATTGCTTACAGGCTGAGGCAGAGGAATGGTTTAGCATTATTCATCTGGGCTGAGATGAACAGAAGTGACAGCACAATTTCTAAACGCCAAGAGATCTGAAAATTTTGCTGTTTGATTTTAGGGCAGAGGACAGTGTGAAGATCAATGGAATTCAGGAAGCAGGTCTGAAAGCCAGAAAGTCAAAGAACTGGTTGTCCCTAGGGCATACAGTAGGGAGTATAGCCCTGCCATGACTTTGACTTTGGCTTAGAGAGACCTATTCTGAACTTTTGAACTTCTAAAGCCCACAAGGACATAATAAATTTTAACTATCTAGTAAATTAGTAGGCATTTGTTTAATCGACAATCAGAAAGTGATGCTATAATGAGCACCTGCTTAATTCATCTCCAAAGGCAATTTGTCTACTTTATCTTCATCCAAACCATGGGCTCAAACTTGAATGTTAGGCAGCATGCTTATTCCTAACATATTACCCCAGATGGATTTGAGAGTCCTTGGCTTAGAGACTATTTATTTTCCTCTTCATGCTTAAAGATAGTCCAGGTACTGTGGAAGTAGCCATGGTCGTGGGCTCAGCTCCTGAGAGACACAGCCTCAGTAGACTCTAAGAGTGGTTCATGCATTGCTACTTTGTTCCCTTATGCCTTCACCAGACTCAGTAGCTTCTTCATGTTCAGCATGGATGCAGGCTTAGAAATGCAAGGCAGCAAATAGAACAGAAAAGTCCCCGTCCCCAAGGACCTTGCCATCTAAGGGAGATGGGGAGTTAGAAAACTAGGAGATCAGACAGTATTTAAGTGTGCAGGCTCTAAGTTCATTGTCACTGGGACTCAAGTCTACCATGGGAACTGGATGCAGCATCACGCGGAACATCATCCTGTGGACTTGGCTGTAGCTCAACTTGGTCTTACTTACAAAGACAAGTGACAGGCTGGACTTCCAAGCTACTAGAAGATATGTACATCTATGTCTGTCATCTGTACCTCTATCTATCTGTATCTCTACCTCTGTTGTGGAGCTGAAATCCACGTCCATGCCACATCCTCTACCAAAGTCGTAATCCACTTGTGAGTTACGTGAACGTCATTTTTCTGTCTGTCCTTGTATTACTATATAGAGGAGCTGTGTGTGAGACTGCACACGGGATACTGTGATCCTTCTCTTACAAGTAGAGCTAGCAGGCAACTGGAAATTTATATGGCTAGGCCTAGTGATTGTTTTTTCTAAAAAGGATTACCATTTTCTAGCCTCTTTTTATAGTATAGTGTTCTATCAAAATATACCCTTCACATATAAATTAAAAACTATCATAGTAGAAGACACTATTCTGATATTCATCCCCATCAAAATACGCCACTCTCTTCAAACACACTGATCCCATCATTATTGCATTTTCTGACGCATCTTTGGAAGTCCTCTTTCTTGAGTGTCTCAGAAATGGAGTGGAAGCTGCTGCATGCCATTCAAGAGAAAGCCAGGCTAGTGAAGCCACGACATGGCGTCCTCCTGTGCCTTAATCACTGCATCTGGCACTGTGGGACTTTGGGTGCTACCCAGAGTCCAAATGACTATGGAAGGTGAGCACTCTGAGTGATCTCTGAACACCAAGGCAGCTGCGACAGTACAACTGGGGATGTGAAAGAGGTCCCAGAGCTGCCTCAGGAAGTGGCCCGGGTGGGGCAAGCATGTGAGCTGGGCTCATTTCACCTAACACGATGGTCTCTAGTTTCATCCGTTTTCCTGCATAGGGACATCACTTTGTTTTTCCACATCCTGTGCATAGGCCACATCGGTCCCTGTATCTATTGGCAGGCACCTGGGGTGTTTCCGTGGCCTGGATATTGTGCATTGTGGCATGGGAAAGATAGATGTGCAGGTATCCTGGTAGCACACTGATTTCATTTCCTTTATAGCTATACCTTGTGATGTACTAAGCCATTGTGGCAGCTTTAATTTTGGTTTTCAAGAAAACTTCATGATGACTTCCATAGTGGCTATGTTAAGGGATACTCGCACCAGTTTGGGAAAGAGTCCCTTTCCCCTTATGTTTTTCACCAGCATATATTGTCTTTTGCATTCTCAAGGACAGCCATTCTGGGAGGCATGAGGTGGAATCTCAGTGTGGCTTTGCTTTGTATTTCCCTCGTGGTGAAAGTCGTCAGCTTCTTTCATGGAATTATTGGTCATTTTGTCACTTTATTCTGAGAAGTCCATGTTTAGTTTTTTTGTCCACCTATTTATTATGTTGCATAACTTTTTGGTGTTAAGTTTTTAAAACTTCTTTATGACTGTTGTTATTAACCCTTTATCAGGAAAGTAACTGGGAAAGACTTTTGCCACTGTATATTTGAAGGGTCATTTTGGTGTGAATAAGCAGGGCTCAAGACCTATAGAGAATAATAAGTGATAAAATCCAAGTTCTACACTAGGCCAGCCAGATAGCTCAACAGACTAAAGCAATTGCTTAGGCAAGTGCAGGGACTGGGGTTCAATCCCCAGCATGCCATACTGGCCCCGCCCCCATGGCACGCTGAGACAGGGATTGAGACTGGGCATGGCAGCCCACACCTGCAATCCCAGCTCTTGGGAGGTGGAACACTAGTGAATCATTAGGAGTCTGTATAATGAGACCTGTAGACCCTGTACTAAATAAATAAAACAAAACAAAATACAATACAATGAAAGTATTACTTTAGGTCCTGCACAATGCATCACTGAAAATGGTGAGTTTCCAAATTTAGGCGAGAGACAAGGTGGAAGAAAATTGGAAACATGAAAGTGCTAGTAATTGGCCATCTGCATTCCAAGGGTAGAGATTTTACAGCCTCTGTTAGTGGCTGCATTATGCAGAAATCGCTCCTCTCTCTGCACTCACACAGGCCAAGAACACTAAAATCTCCTTCTCAGGAGAGCTGTGTACGTAGTAATTTGGAGGGTAAAACAATGCGAATATCATCTAGATGAGGGCAAATGATGCAAAAACAAATTATCAAGTACAGACAGAGGCTTGAGAACCTTCCAGGAGCCGAGTGCTGAGGCTAAAAGTGGTAAATTTTGCAAGAACACCCAGAGAGGTCCAAGAACACACTGTGCTACTCACCATCTATAACCTAGCATTGAAGACATTTTTCCTTCATCATTAAAGAATCGTGTAATTCCACTGGGCTGCATCAGGAAGCCCTGGGGCATTCGAGGGCTGGCAATACTTTCCAGTTTAGATGGAATAACAACAGCTACAGATCAGCATACTATAATTAAGCTGTCAAAACGGTGCCAGAGCACCACACCAATGACCACTGCAGAGCTTGTGCTCTGCCAGCATGTGTTTTTCTCTAACTTGGCACCATCTCTTTTGGAGGACAAAGAGAGATGCCATGTGAGCATGACTCCTACATAAGCATTTTCCTTATTTCTCCATGGCTTCATCTTTCCCCGAAAAGGCCCAGCATTAGCCAGTGTTGATGGAGGTTCTTCTAGAACCAGTATTCTTGCACTCTTGCTACCACATTAGTATTTCATGAGATGAGGAGGCACTCACCAGTAAAAGTGCTTTTGTCATAGGACAATTTTCAGATGCCCCATAGTAGCGGCAGGCAAAGGGAAAGGTTGAACTTATGGCCAAGCTGGTCATGGTGAGTATCATTCCTACACCAGCAAACACGGAGCTGCAGATGTTCAAGCCTAGACAGGCTCGGACCTATAAGTGAGTGAAAGATAGTTAAGTAATCCAGTAGCATGTTCAGCCACATCTACCTTGCTCATGTGAACCCCCATTTCTTTCTATCTTCAATATTTCAGGAGTCTTCAAAAGTATCTCTCTCCCCTAAATTTGCCAAGGAAAGCCACGATCTTGTGATTTCCTAGTTCAACCCCTTCGGATGATGTCAGTGAGTGCAGAAGATCAACCCTAGGTCTCCTCACGGGATTGTCTAGATCTTCCGTGCCTCAGCTGCACAGCCCTGCTTCTGCACCTCATGCCCTGCTCTGCTGCAGGGACTGAGTGCTCATCATTTCCTAAATCACGCTGTTCCTTGTGGCTCGCTCCCTTCTGCATGTTACATCTTACGTTGTGCCTTTCCTTCTATCCAATCGCTTTTAATGTGGAATTGTTTTTTTATGGGAATGAAAATTGCTCCAGAAAGTGTGAGAGGCTTGGCATGAATGTTGCATGAGGTATATTTTACTGCTTGGAGACAGAGAAAATGTTAGAGGAAGTGTAGGTGTTGGCCAGAGTTTGGAAGGTCCATATTGATCATGCTGCAGATGTTTATGTTTGCATTTTAACAAAGAATTTATCATCATAGGTAGGCAGAGATAGATAGATAGATAGATAGATAGATAGATAGATAGATAGATAGATAGATGTGTATTGTCTTATGCTAACTTTGTAAAGGACACACTGGGAGAGAGTAATAATTTAAATTCATCATTTTCTTAACTAAAAGCTCATTGGGAAGCTGAAAACTCTTCCTGGCTATGGACAAAATAACATTTTGATCAATGAGTATTACTTGGTGCCTCCACCCTGGGCTCCAGCTCAAGGCTGCCCTGGCTGACTTTCCTTCTCCAGAAACTCTGCATTCCCAAACACACTCCCTGGGCCACAATCTGGCCAAGATATTCAGCACCATATGACTCCCAGTAATTATGCAAATGTCTGAATATAGTTATTAAACAATCCTTCAAGGTAAAACTCATGATGTTTTTAAGAAGCAATCTTTTTATGCCCAGACAGAATGCACATTTGATTACATCTTTCCCCTTATGATACTGAAATAAAATGAAGTAGAACTTACAAGACCTTTTGTAGTTCTTCTTGCTGTGGCAATTGAGAAAGATCCCGAAATAACAAACTAAGAATGGAAGGAAAAAGTCAGGTAAAATCTTTGAACAGTGATTACAAATTATAATTTATTAAGATTTCCATCTAAATTCTACCAACCTGTTAAGCACAGCAATAGTTTAAAAAAACATCAGCCTAGCAGATTAAAACGCCTCTTTAGGCAGACACAGGAGTCTAGGTTCATTCCCCAAAGAGCTGTGCCAGCCCTGTCCCTGGGGTCTCACTGAAAAAGGTGATTCAGACTGGGTGTGGTGGCACACACCTGTAATCCCATCCCTTTGGGAGACTGAACACAGGTAGATTACTATGAGTCACTATGAATCCGTCTACATAGTGAGACCCTGGTGACTCTGGTGACCTTTACTATTAATTAAATAAATAAACACATAAATACATAAATAAAATCAAAGAAACATCAACATTGCTGATTATGATTTTATTTTTGCAATAAAAAGAAAAAAACAAGAATTCTATGAGATAGACCCATGGGAGAGTTTAATCAAGTTTTTCAAAAATATAATAAACAGTAATGGTCTTAGCATTCTTAAAATCCCTGAGAAATATGGCATCCAACTTCTGGAAAAGAAGTAATGGCAATATGATGTCCACGTCTTTTGAAAAGAGAAGTTAAGGCTTAAAATTTTTTTTCTTTTTGTTCTTCTTTCTTTTTAATCTCTTATAGTAATAATAATTATTTTTTTCAATGTATTTGTTACAGAATTTCACTACACAGCTTGAACTCATGTTGATTCTCCTGTTCTCAGCTTCCCCAGCGCTAGGATTACAAGTGGGCACCACCACACTCCTCTCGGTGTCAGGCTCATTGCACCCAAGGAAGAGTCTGGTACATGTGGTGCAGAGAATCGAACCCTAGTCCCTACACTCACCTAAGCAGGCACTTAGTCTACTGAGCTATCTCGCTGCCTCTTATTTTCTTTAACCAATTTAGCAGGTTTATATCTGGTGATCTAATCATCTAATAACATCATGCAATACAACAACTGTTGTTGAATTCCTATTACTTTGTTTAATGAAATTTTGTCATTGATAATGCTTTTTATGAGTTGTATTATTTAATAAATAAAAATTAAAAATAAAAGCAGTATCTATTATTGACATTTAAAATAACTAGGAAAAGTCTTGCACAAAATAATAGCAGAAAACTTAGATTCCTCATTGGATGGTGATTGGCAACAGTAGCTTATTTGATTCTTTGTGCTGGACAAGTTTTATATTTTCTGAAACTTCTGGAATTGTTTGGTTGAATGCTCTGCCTTACACAACTGAACATTTTAAGTTTCTGAATTAGTACCCTACATTTGATTTTAGAGACTTAACAGTTATAAATTTACTCTAAAGTGAATGAACTATGGAAATAGCTTGATAAATGTGTCTTTTCATGAAATTTTCAATAGCAAAGCAAAATGATTTCATAAAAATCACTAGAGAAAAATAATGAGGGATACCACTCATCATTTTATCTTAAATAAATAATGAACATATTACATTTTCTTTGAAATAGTGCTACAAGTTATGCTGTGAAAATCTTCAAAAGTGCATTTGTTAAAACCCCAGACTGGTCATACAACATATTAAAAACTGAACTTATTAATACAACTTAAGTTTTTATGCTAACAAAACCACACAAAAATCTCAGAGGGAAAATTAAGCAATGAATGAGAAATTGTCATGAATAAAACTACAATATTCCAAAAGTGGGCATAAGAAAACTTAAAAAGCAGCTTAATGTGGCCCCAATTTTGTAAGACTGTCATAAAAGACACATAGCAGGACTGGAGACAGAAGAGCGCAAGTGTAAGAGACATTTGTGATCGGGCCTCACTATTTGCACACGTACAAAGGAGCACTGTGCAGGTGAGGCTTGGGAGCACCATTGAAAGATGGGTGAAGGTGCCCTCGAAAAGTGTGTGTCACACAACCTGAAGTGAGAAACCCCTGCTGGACCCTGGGTGGGGTCTCTTTTGTGAAAACATAGCCACTTCCTTCCTGCTGATCCATCCAACGCGGAGGGTTGCAGAGGTCAGAATCTACATAAGAGGGCTTCCACTGCGATCTCAGGAGGGAAATGAAAATGGAAGCTGAAATCTAGCCTGGTGAGCTGCGTGCAGCTTTGCAAGCAGACCGCTTTGCATCCTGACTCCTGTCATAATCGACCTGAACAAGTTAGCAGCTCTTCTAGCTCCTAATTTCCTTTCTCATATAATAATTACGGTAAGAAATCTTCCCTCAGAAGATGCTGTTGGCTTGAAGTGGTTTTACACATATAAGACACTTACTAGGGTGCCTGTATTGTAGTAAAAGTTTAATATTATACAATTTGTTTAGAATGCTATTTGATGCGGGAGACATTGCAGCTGCTACATGTAGACAGGAATTTCTTCTGTAAATCTAAAACATCTATACTCTGAATAGAAGACAGAAATTTGATAGGCCAGGCCTATCAGAAAACTATGATAGTTCATGTTTTTAATTTTGTAGAAAAAAGACACCCTAAAACACTAGGATAGCTTTCCTGATTATGGTATAAACACATTTTACAATTAATTAAATATTTTTGACTCAGTAGAGAGAGCATGGCATACTGTATTCATTGTGTCCTTTAGTGTCCACAAAAACCCTCTCATATTTTGCTTGAACAAAGATTTTTAAATATTCTTAAATTATTATCTTAGGGCCAGCCAAATAATTCAGTGGATTAAAGTGCCTGCAAGCAGGTGCAGGGGCCAGAGACTTGATTCCCCAGACCTGCTGTGACTGCCCCAGTCCCCAGATGCACTGAGACTGCAATTGAGACTGGGCATGGTGGTGCATGCCTGTAATCCCAGTTTTTGGGAGGCTGTAAACAGGTGGATTACTATGAGTCTAGTCTAGTAGTGAGACCCTGAACACCTCATAGATCCTTCCCAAATAAATAAATAAATTTTAATTATTACATTTTAATCTAAGTTATTTTTAGTAAATGTCTAAAGCAAAGTTGGTCTGAAAGTAATTCTGTTTCTTAAGGTAACTATTGGCAGAATTGACAAATTACCAACACCCTTGTTTTCTACCATCTCCTGTGATCTTCAGAGCGGTGTGAAACCCTCCCAGCTATAAAAGTGAACTGTGTTTATAAAAGTGCCCAATAACAAGACAGGAGCCTTTGCTCACCCTTGGCTTAGAGACAGGTGTGTATGAGCAATAGATGAGTATCAGCACAATCGATGTGCTCTCCTGGCCACATCCCATGAGGTCCTGGCACTGAATTCACCAAGCCTGCATATGACATGTTCCTTATTTGCGGAAAACATCCATGCTTCAATGTTTAAATCATTCTGCTTTGTGTCTACAGCTATATTCTTCAGGAATATGCCTCCATTGATAGATATGAAATAATTAATGCCTAATAATCCATACATTTATGTTGCTATTTCTATGCTAAATAAGAAAGTGAGACAAAGGAAGGTTAAACACACTTGTCTCAAAGCTATAGTACATATGGTACCATTAGGAAAGATTTTCATGTTGATCTGAGGAGGGCATGAACAACACTGTGTCATCCTTGTTTTTCTGCAACGTGTACTCACTGTCAATGATCCCCAGATTGAGTACCCTGAATACACTGTCAGGCTGTGATCTCTGTAAGAATATAGCGTGATGCACAGCATTACTATTCCCACGCTGAGGATCAGCAGGCCAGCGGTGATCTGCATAGCCTGGAAAGGACAAAGAAAGAAAAGCAGCTTACCCTCTCCCAAATGGTGTTGATGACACTTCCCATCCACCCACACATATGTTCTCCACTTTTCGATACAGTCTATTGATCTTCAGATATTCTCTTGTCACTTTACTATTATGAATATGGTAGCTGACTGAAATTATCCCACTGAATATTTTTCACTACCTCAGTAATTTAAAGTTTGAAGGAATCTGTTAAAAAATGGCCCAAAGGCATGTATGGGACACTCATAATACTATTTGTACTTTATCTGTTGCTGTCACTTATCACATGCTCAGATGATGATGATGGAAAATTGCGAAGCAATTGTTCTAATGAGAAGAATTAACATAGGAAAGTAGATGTAAGGGGGAAAAAACCAAAGAAGCAATTTCACATTTCTTAGGGCCTTGGGCCTCAAGACTGAAAGTATAGTGAATTAAAAGTTGAGCATTGAAAAGGATCTTAGTAAAGATGCATTATCAAAACTAGTGAGGCATAGAGGTATGCCAAGAGGGAAATTTATAGCACAAAAACATATAATAAAAAATGTAAGATTTAGGGCCAGTGAGATAGCTCAGCAGACTAAATGCTTGCTTAGGCAAGTGCAGGGGCTGGGATTCCATCCCTGGCACTGCATGACACTCCAGCCCCAGCCTCCACACTGAGCCAGTGATGGAGTCCAGGCATGGTAGTGCATGTCTATAATCCCAGTACTTGGGAGGCTGAAAACCGGAAGGTCACTATGAGTCTGAACTACATAGTGAGACCATGCATTTAAAGAAAAGAAAAAGTAATATTTAAAATCCATTACCTAAGCTTTCATTCAAGAAAGCAAAACAGCAATGTAATTACAACCAAATAAAACAGAAGAGAAATTAAACCTCAGAGTTGAAATGACTGAAATTGAAAATAGGAAACAGACAAAAACAACATTTGAAGATAAATTAAGTCAGTTATTATCTAGTCAGCTGAGCAAGACAGAGAAAACAAGTTAGTAATACAAGGATGGAATTGGAGCTATAGTGCAGAGCATAGGGTACCAAATGGTTAATGAAAGAATAATACAAGAAATGGTTAGCACAAATTTGATAACCACTGTGAAATAGGTAATTCCTTGAAGCCTTACTCCATGAAAACCTACAATAAGAAAAGTGAATTTGTATAGGGGAACATTATTAAGTAAACTTTATGAATGTTCAGTAATGATCCAAGAAATACAACATCCCTAGAAGGTTTTCAAAAGTAAATCTTACAAAATAAAGAAATTATAACAAATATCTGTGATTTGCTTCAAAATACATATTAATTCATCCTGTGATGCTAGAAATATTCAAATAACAAAGCAGATGAACATTACAAAAAAAAAGAAAAGAAAACTACTGACCAAAATCTCTCATGCACATACACATTATAATCCTCAACAAATCTAATTGTAGAATTTATAAAAAGAACTAAGAACTGTGAATGATTGTTATCTATCTAACATGTGAGAATAGGGTATAATTTAAATATTAATTCAATTCATCTCATATAGCCTTGAAAAAAATCATAGATGGAAAAAGGATTGAACAAAATCACTCATTCATTATAATAGAAATTTCAGTAAACTGAGAATACAAAGGACTTTTTCAGTTTAATAAAAGAAACCTACAGAAATACACACAGCTACCATTACAGTTAACAGTGAGAAACCAAGATGTTTCCATCACCTCACGCAGCAAGGCAGGTTTGTGCTCTGTCATCACGCCTTTCTCTGTTTTCTTGGAAGTCCCAGCAAAACCAATCAGAAAAGAACAGGAAAGAAGGACATAGGTTGATAAGAAGAAAAACACCTATGCTCCTTTATAGATCACATGCTCACCTATGTAAAATATCTGAAGGAGAGTTTGTCTATAAAACCCTGCAACTAATGTGGGTGATGGAAACATCTTGGTTTCTCACTGTTAACTGTAATGGTAGCTGTGTGTATTTCTGTAGGTTTCTTTTATTAAACTGAAAAAG
>PVKN010007512.1:0-26541 GCA_004027915.1 Capromys pilorides | reverse complement strand
TGAACCCCCTTCCCACAAAAAGAAAAAAAAGTTTGTTTGTTGTCAGGAGTGGTGGTGCGTGCCTGTAATCTCAGCACTTGGGAGGTTGAGGCAGGAGGATCAATGCAAGTTTGAGACCAGCCTGGGCTACAAAAGTGAGCTCAAGGCCAGCCAGAACTGCATAGCAAGACCCTGTCTCAAAAAGGCAAAAAAAAAAAAAAAAAAAAAAATTCTATTCTCTGATAGGCAAAGAAAATCAGAAGAAACCATAGACCAAAAATTTTCACAGAAGTATTAATATTAACTGAATTTACCATGTGAAAGCCTCCAATTTTCTATCTTTCCTTATGTCACATTATTAGAAAAAAGATGACACATCTCTATTAAATTTGTTAAAAGACTATTTGAACACTCTAAGTCAATATTACAAAGTAACTAGCTGGGCATGCTTTGTATATTAGTCAGTAGGTAAACTGGTTATTTGGCAAATAGGTTTTCTAGTAATTGCTTTTCAGGAAACTGAGTCAATTTCAAATGCTTTTGGATCTAGAAGCAGGGAATATGTTTCAGAACAAGGGCTGAGCAAGCAGTAACTGCCCATGGTTTTCCTCATGGAGACTGCAGTCTGCCCCACTAGCAGGTACCCACATCTGTTCCATTTGTCACCACCTACAAATGGCGTGCAATGGTTGTGTTGAGCTACAAAGACAAAGACAAGTTCCTGACTCTCCTCCTTTCTAAAGGAAATCAGATGACTTAAATATCCAAAACTACTCAGCTTCACCAATATAAGTCATTGGGTGTGTGTGTGTGTATGTGTGTGTGTGTGTGTGTGTGTGTGTGTGTGTAGAAATGATCAATATAGACAACAACTGCAAGAGAAGTTCAAAGGTACTAAATACAACAGTAACTGGTTGCTTAGCCCATTGCATCTGCTGGTAAAAGAATCCATTCAGATCTCGTTCCTCCCCTGGACCAGTGAATCAGCATTTTGTTCACCTAAGGAATAAGTACAGCATCCGCCCACTGGTAAAGTTGGGGCTTCTTGACTTGGTGAGAGATCCAGTCCACTTGGAAAGGTAATTGTTCCCAGTTCAGGAAGATCTGAACTACAAGAGGACACAAGAATTAAAAGAGAGACTGAGCTTGGGTCTGCTTGGCCAGAGCAAGGTGCTTCATGTCTCCCCAAAGGGAAGGGGAACGGCTGGGTACTGAGCCTCTCTGAGACACATGTGTCCTCTCCTTTGCATCCCATAGCTCCATAAGCAGACAGTTCTTACATCCCCAGGCTAGACTTATCTATATCTCCTTTTCCATGTTCAGTTGACAGACATCTCCTCCCACAGTGACTGTTTCTGGCCTCCTACTTCCACGCCTTTTGAGCATCGCATAGTCTCTACATCATGGGCTATTTGACTCCTTGTGTAATGGATGGCATGGATCAGAAGAGTCGGACGGTCTCTATTTTTATTTTCCACTCTACGTCAAGCATATAGTGCAGTAAATGGAGTAAGCTCAATTAATTTTGCTGAGTGAATAATTAAGTTTCTTTGGTAAATACTATAATCTTTCTTCCTAAGATAATAAAACTGAGGTGCTTTCCTCAGAAAGTCATTAACTAGCCCAAGGGCACACAGCAAGCAAGGGTTGCATGCAGGGTTAGAACCCTGGCCCCTCAGGACCGCTGCACTATGTCACTTAAACATTAGCTGACTGCCTTCTATGTCTACAGCAGTATTAGCCACCTCTTACATTTAACCCATCTAATTCTCTCAGCCATTCTGTGCAGCGGCTAATATCACTCAATTTACAGATGAGAAAACAGCTCAGAGAAGCCTCCAAACAAATAGAAACTGACTTCAGTTTGCTAGGTTCCAATTCTCTCTTTCTTCTCACCACTCCTCTACGTAGAAGTAGTAATAGTAACAATAGCATAACTGTAAAACACACACCTATTCAATCTGCAAACTATTTTAAAATTTACCACCCAATCCCATTCTCACAGGCAACACTATTCTCCCATGGTTGTTTGATTAGTTTGTTGGTTTGGTTTTGTTTAGGGTAAAATTGAAGCTGTGAAGGATTAAATGACCCATGTGAATCCATATGACTGGCTAGGGGTAGATTTGTCCTGTGCCATCCAATATGGTAGTCACTTGTCACTCACTAATTAAAATGAAATATGGTAGGGAGCAAAAATATAGGATGCTTCTACCGCAGAAGAAAGTTCCTCAGAACAAGGCTAAGGCCTTGCTGCTTCCCAGGGAAAACAGAAGCATCCCTTGGAGCTTTTTTATAAATGCGAACTTCCAGGCCCCTCTGCAGAGCTGTGGAATCTTCACTTTGAAGACATCCCTGGGAGATTAATATGCAGAGTAAATTTTAAGAACCACTAACTTAACCATCTTCATTTTGCAGATTACAAACTAAAACCCAATGATATGAACTAAAGGAAAAAATCACATACAGGGTCAGGAGTGGAGCTGGGGCCAGAAGCCAGGGCTCAAACCTCTGCCACTCTGCCTTTGAGTGGGCACCAGGCCAGGAAGGCCTCCATGATCCCAGTGATGGGATAAGGAGGATCTGACAGCTCCCTCCCTGCTTCTGCAGATAAGAAGGCAGCAGTGCCTGCCCAGAGGGAGGGGGTGACGCTGGTGTCTGGCAGATCCGAAGGCCTTTGAAGGGAGGGATGCTGGCTGGCTTTGGAGTTCTGTCTGTGATGAGAAGCAATGACAGAGCTACAGAGCAAAAGGGGGTCATGCCCTTCAAAAGGTAGAAGAGCCAAAAGGGCGCAGATAATACAGTTCACTCCACAACATGAGAGCATCCGGAGCTGTTCTTTCCCCTATCGGAGCCTATCCTTCCTGAACTGCCCTCTACAGTGATGCCCGCAAAGACTTTCTTGTCTAGAGTCTGTCTTATACCCAAGTAGGGCTCCCACGGCCATTCCTCCTCCCTTGGTCCCACCCTCAGCCTCTTTTAGTAGTCAGAATCACCTGGCTGATAAGAGGAAACAAAGGGAAGCAGAAGGCTGTGGGCCTGAGCGGTGCTTTAGTCTCTGCTGAAAGTGCTCCAGCTCTCTGCACCTCCCTGCCTGGGGAAAGTGTCAGGGCCTGGTCACCAAAAGACGGGGCACTCTAGACTGGGATTACCTCCAACACGAGCTGATTACATGACTCAGGACAGGGCTGTCCAAGAGAGCGTTCTGCAATGACAGATATGCTGTGTCTCTACTGCCTGTTTCAGTAACCACCAGCCACACATGTTTGTGGAGAGTTTTATATGGCTAGTGTCACTAAGGGACTGAACTTTTCCTTTTAGTTTATTTCAATTAAATAGATGCATGTGGTTAATAACTATCACATTGGACAGAAGAGCTATAGGCAGGTATTTTTTTTTTTCCTTTTTAGGCCTTGGCCTCCTCAACTCCAGGGCCAGGCAGATTGATTCTAGATCTCAGTGACATCCAGAGACAGAACTCTTTGATTCCTCTTTAATTAACATCCCATTGGTGGGTAAAGCCCAGCTGTTCTTCCGTCTTTGACTGCTGTCCTTTCTACTGAACTATCATGATGATAGGAAGGAAAATGGTTCCAACCAAAATTTCAACCTCACCGTGCTACAATCTACTCAACTTAATTAAAAAAAAAAAAAAAAAAAAAGCAAACTTGTGCTTTTGGTATGTATCAGGATCTTAAATGTTAAACCTATTTGGTTGCTAGCATAGAAAGTAAAACACAGAGTGATTACAAAGCATATCCATAAATTATTTAACTGTCCTCTATTGAGATGTGGCATTCGTGTCCCCCCTCCTTCAACTGAGCAGGTTTGTCACATAGAACGGGTCAGGTGATGGCTAGACAAGGATATAAAGAGCCATACAGTTGTGCTTTCTTCCCTGAGACTTTCTGTCTTGGAGGCCTGAGTATCCATGTAGGAGTATCTATCCACTATGCTTCAGCCGTGATGCCAAAGAAGTCCAAGCACGTGTTCCTGTCTACACCATCCCAGACACGTGACCGAGAGAGTCACGTTGGAATGCATCACGTAGCAGCAGTCATTCCAGTTCCCGACCACTTGAGTCCTCTCAGTTAGAGCCCAAGACACAGTGGAGCCCTGTTCTGACTTTCTGACAACCAGAATCTGAGTATCATGATAAAACGACAGAACTAACTGACCAACATGGTTCTGCTGGTCAGTCGCACCAAGTCTTGAAATGATTTGCTTTGCAGCAGTAAATAACAGAGCAAGATGCAAGTAAATGGGAACTTTGACGTGTTCATGGCTGGGTTCTCAAAAGTTTCACCAACAGTCAGAGGAAAAACGTGGAGCTTACCCTGCAATGTTCAGGTTTGCACTGTGTTCTGCTTCTCCATGCTTCCTTGCACTCAAACAGGCTGCCTTACCTTTTTAACACTTCTGAAAAACATGATTCTTTTGCATGGTGCTGGGAAAATGCTTGAAAAGCCTTTGCAGAGTGCCTGGCCTGGAAGGCCCTTTGGGAAAGGGATCTCAGCAAAAGACAGTGACCCTGTGAGCCACCAGTTCTACAGTTCTTGGTACGTGGCCATGGACGCACAGGGCCTATGAAAGAATTTTTGGTGAGAAAACTGCCAAACATTCTGGATGTTGGAAATTAGGAATGGTGTGAATTTGAGACATTGGAATTGCACTTTCACCATAGTTCTGCTCAGGAAGTAGCCAAATGGTATGTGAGCTTGTTTCCATGGCCTGGAAGTTAAGACAGCTCGTCTCTTTAGATAACAATAGGAATATGATAGACAAATATGGTGTTCATGAATTTTTAAAAATGATTATAGTAGAAGCCACCTTGTTGTTAATTTCCCTTAAACTACTCCACCTTGCTTTACAATAGTTATCTCATAGCTTGTGTCACTTTCTTTAGGAGTTGTGCAAGTCATTTTCTATGTCTCTATGTACCTTGTCATGGTTACCTTGATGTCCGGCATTGATTCAAAACATTTACCTTTCATGGACATTTGACTTTGGAAAAGGGTCAGAAGCCATGCAGTGCCAGATTTGGTAAATAAGGTAGATGAGGACATATCATAAGGTTTAAACATTTTGCATGATTTCAGGACATTGAAGCAGCAACAAAAGAGACATTCACTAAAAAGGACTTCCAGTACTGCTTCACAAAATGGCAAAAAAAAATAGTGGGATAAGTATAAGTGTGTACAAAGAAAGGGCAGGCGTTTTGAGGGAGGTCAATAACATTGTGTTTACTGTAGTAAGTTTTTACTTTAAATATTCATTATACTCAGGAGGCTCAGGCAGGAGGGTTGCTGCAATTTAGAGGCCAGCCTGAATACCAGCCTGAACTGCAAAGAGAAATTCTGTCTCCAAAACACAAAAAGGAAAAAAAAATCACTATGTATTTTTAACACCCTGTGCAGTAACTGTCTTACATTACGAGTGAGAATTTCTTAATGGCTGACTTCAATGAAAAATTCTCTCTCTCTCTATCTGTCTCTCTCTATCTCTCTCTGTCTCTGTCTCTCTGTCTCTCTCATTTTCCCTTCTTTCTCTCTCTCTCTCTCTCTCTCTCTCTCACACACACACACACACACACACACACACACATACAGACACCTCTCACATTTTTCCATTCCAGTTTAACTCTCAGAGAAGCTATAATGCAGATAATCAACTTCCTAGAATTATAATATTCTCATTCTACTCAGTACTGACTCCTTATATACTGTTTCTCTTAGCACATTTCATATGAAAAAATATTATAATAGTAGGGGGCAAAAAGAGAGGCAAGGAGAGAGAAACATTTTCCAGACCAAGCATTGTGAGTGGGATGAGAGGCTGATCTGCAGAGGAAAAGAATACCACACCCACAACACTGCCACGCCGAAGGTCCCTTCCAGTCCCTTCCATCTCTTCCACAGACTAACATTACCAGGCTCCATCAGCAAGAGGGAGCCAGTGGGGGAAGAGGGAAGGAACTTTATCTCTGGAATTCCATCTTCGCAGTGGCCCCGGGAAGCTCAGAAGGGCAGGGCCCTCTGTTTATCTTCCCAGATGGGTCTCAGGAACCTGACACAGCCTGGCAGCCCATGTTCCTCCTCTGATTTCCCTGTCACCAGGAGCTTGGCAACTCTAGGAACCAGAGAAAAGTTCTGGGTGGGGCAGCTGCAAGGAGGTGGGAGGAGTGTGCTCTTGTGTTAGAGCAGGGAGTTGAGCAGGACTCTTTCCCAGCAGCAGCAGCAGCAGGAAGAGGAGAAGGGGTAGAGTCAAGGATAAGGGGGTGTTGCAATAAGAATGCTCCGCAGGATTGGAGAAGTTTTATCCAGTTTTTCATTTCTGATTTCTCAGGATAGATGCCACTAGAGGGCCAGAATGGGGACAGTGGAATAAGACAGAAGGCCAGTGCAAGGGTGGCCAGCATCGTTTCATTCCCTTCCTACCTTGCACACACTCTGTCCTTTGTTTTTCCACCTGAGTAAGAAGAGCCCTCTGGACCCCACTGCACCAGAGCTTAGATTGGTTTCTTCTCAGTTAACCTGTCATAATTTCCTCAAGCCTCAATGTCTTCATCTATACAACCTCAAAGAGTGGTAGTGAGAGTGAAGTAAGAGAGTCAAAGTTCCTTAGCAAAGTACTGAAGTGGTTCAGTGTTTTCTGAATGCACTTCTCCCTATGTTGCCTTCTCAGCCTCCACCTTCTAAGCCAGCAAACCACCTTAGGAAGAGCCTCAGGCAGAGGGACAAGTTGCTGCAACCCTAGTCCAAGGCATGTCATCATCGGGAAGTCAAACTTAATAGGTGATATTTATTTTGCACCTGTCCTTGAAGAGCCCTATTCCATCCAGCTGTATGAGCTCAGTCATTTTCATACACAGCTGAGATCAAGAGCAAAAGCACATTTTATGACCTGCTCAGGCTGGAAAGTGGCAACCTGGAAGAGTCATGCTTCCTCCAATGCTGTTCATGTCAGAGCATCAGAACTGAGGTTGGGCATCTCACAGGCTGCTCCTCAGAAACACCCCAAATTCTCACACGTTCTTCTGCCCCCAGCCCCCAGAAGAACTAGGCTGTGTCTGCTCTGCACCACTGTCTCAGGCCATTCTATGTGAGTTTACCCAGATCTTCACAGACTCACTGAGAACCTCTAGCTTCCAGAGATCTGCTTGGCAACTGAGTCACAGTCTTAGGAAGAATGTGCCCCAAGGCAGCGGCTCTCCAGGGATGCAGTTTTCATCCACCCAAAATCCACTTCTCTCTGGCCTACATATTAGACAACGGCATGTGTCTGGAATGCTCAGTGCTTGTAAAAGATTATTACTAAGCAAGAGTGGATGATGATAATTAATTATCCTCCATTAAAGAGAAAGTCCCTGGAGCAAAAGCATCAAAGGCAATATTTCACTGAGTTGGCAATTTCATTGGCTGCACAACAAGATGACTCCTGAGCCTGCATCTTGCTGGTGTTGCTTTTTCTGGAATTTGAACTTGAGGGATACAGTGTGATGTTGGGAAACTTCTTTTAATTCCCACCTCCTTCCCCATCCGAAGTCCAGCAATCATTATTATTAAAACTTCACAGCAGGACTATCCACTTATTTTATAGTTCTCTTTTTATAGATTAACACATGATAACTCTGCAATTTTTACTGAAGTCTCAATCAAAGGAAACACATTTAGCATAGAGACCAAAATCTCCCTGATGGCCAATAGAGAAGACTATGCAAAGTAGATATTCAAAGAGATTATCTATCTCCTCCTAATCAAATACACCACAGGTGGAGATGTGGTCGAAGCAGGATGTGTCACCTTCCCAGAAGAAGTCAATGGACCACACCAGATTTCCTCTAAATCTTGTCAATGAGGTTCACCTCCAATTCTCTTAGAAACAAAACTTTACTTTATGATTCTTGGGAAACATCTTTTTCTGCCCTGTAGACACTTTATCTGTAATAAACGGGCAGGAGAGAGACCTTTCTCTGCTTACTGAGCAAAGTTAACCATAGAAAACCCTTTCAGAATCTTATCACGGTTGGTCTGGGAAGGAATCTTGGAACAACTCATATGTAGTGAAAAAGGATACCAAGGGTGTGGAATTGGGGCGCTAAGAATGCTCTGAAGTCCCTGGCCTTGTGACCCATGAGCTTTCTAGCTTTTAGTCTCCTTATCTGTAAGAAAAAAGCAAAGAAAAAATTCTTACTTAATGGGGTTCTTGGGAAGATATCATTGATATGTGTCAGCACCTAGCTCAGCTTCTGGGCTTGTTGCCTTCTGTCATATTATATAATCACCCATCTTGCAGGAATGGAGGCAGGGCCATGAAGCAAGCCAAATTCCACTGCATCCTAGTACCTAGAAGACTATCTGGACTTTTGCAGCACCCAACACGTATCTGTTGAGTGAACATAGGTAATCAAATCTATTTTTTGTTGCTGTGGCATCTAGAATATACCATTTGTTGGTATATTGGTGTTTTGAAGAAATGTCTGGACATGTATGTAGTGTTTTCCAATTTTTAAGCTTCAGAGATCTTAACAATTCAGTGATGTCCTTTTGTCATTGATTAATACTCAGGGATCCCATAAAATAACCTTGTCAGAAATGGTGGAGTCTTGGCAAGACCTGGCAGAAATAGCGTTCTGTCAGCCTGTTCTGGAGAAGTGCTTGCATGCAGGGAACAACATGCCCAACAACATCCCCTTAGTCATGATAATTATTGCTAGTGGTTAGTGTGGATAAACGCATACTTTCAGTGTTTTAGTGCAACAAACACTTAATTCTCAATCACTAAAGATGCAACATGACTTGGTAGGCATTTTCATCCAGTTAGTGTGCCAGGGCTCCAGTTATCTCTCCACCTCAGCATGTACCTTCCATGGTTGTCCCAACAGGGTAATCACTATGTATCGTGGATCTCCATTCCCTGGGCTGCAGTCCATTTCTGATCAAAGCCATTGGGCAGAGATACTCAGAGGGCTCCATTTCTGTGCTTTTCTGAGCACTAAATATCACATCCACTTCTGAGGACCTAGTGGACAAGAATTCTGTTGTCTGTTCTCACTGACCCCCAGGAAGCTTGCAGTTACCTCCCTCTACCCTTCACCATTTTACCTAAAGGTGTTAAGGGAGGCAGTTAGACAACCTGCTCTAACACTGAGTTCTGGGGGTGTCCGGGCATCATTTTCTCTTTTATTGATCATTTATCTTTCCCTTTATTTCTGATGAAGAATGATTTTCAGAAGAGATTACTGATGTGGTCTTCATGGTGTCCTTGTGCTGATTCCTTCCTTAACAGCTCAGCTGAGAGTGAAACATAAAAAAAAAAAACAAAAAAAAAAACTGACACCCTCCTCATCTCACTCTTTCTCAAGAATGTAGGCCGTTCTTGCTCCCTGGAATGTACAGAGACTGAGAGCTGTAACACAGCCTCTACAGATCTAGCACTGTCTGCCAAGAGTGGGAGCCTCCAGCACAGTGATAAGCTAAGGGACGTCCAACACTGTTCAGAGAGGCCACAACCCACAAGCAAAGGTCCGATTCCTGGTGTCCATCCTATGACTCAAAGACAAATTAAAATGAGCCTGAGATACTTAGGGAAAAGAAACATAGGTAGTTTAAAGCTCATGAGATAAACAGACAGGACTCTATTTCACACTGTGGCTTTTCCAGCCTCCCCACCCCCCCCACACACGCATGAATCTTCAGCAAATCTGAATTGTCCAAGCTTTGTCTGTGGTCCAAACCACACTTACCATCACATTCCTGATGCACCCTTACTAGCTCCAGCTCCCTGAACCTCTTCCATCAGTTTGGCTTCTTAGAAGCCCAGCATTTTACTACAGAAAACACAGCAGTCTTGTAAAAATGGAATCCAAGGGAAAAAAGGAGAGACCAGGCTTACTAAACTCTCCCTCTGCTTGCCACATGGATTCTTTCAAGTCCACTGTTGGATTTCTTTGAGGGCTCAGTACGTGCTGATTTGCATGGCCAGTTTACTGAATAGGGAAAGGAGGTAAGAAAAACTTTGCACTGGATAAATAAAAACCTCTTTGTTAATTAAGGAAGCACCAACAAGACTGTGGCCTATGTCAGGCAGCCTACACAGAAGGTTTGATTCTTCTGGAACTAAAAACAAGGAAATAGAGAAACTCTCCCCCCACACACATACACACTGCATAACTTTGTTCTAGGGCTGCTAAGTTATTCCCTGCTACTACATCAGCTGTGAGAGCCCTGTGAAACATGCTGTGGTTAAAATAAAATTCAAGCCCCCGAGCAAATATTTTCTTAAAAAAATACAATGTGTGAGGTTGTCTAAAACAGTTAATCTCCCCCATATCCTCTGCAAGGAAAAAAAAGAAAACCTAAATCACTGACTTTCTATCCAGCCTTTTTATGCTTTCATGTTCTGTCTTGTCCAAAACAGCCTACTCTGAATGAGGAATAGGAGCAATCCACCCAAGATAGCTTGAGAATGTTGATTGGAAAAGGGCCTCGAGTGATACACCCAATTCCTGCTGCCCAGAAGATCTTTCAAATACCTCCCCCTGGGCGATTTCTAGTGCTGCTTTGCAAAACATCTTTGCATGCCAAGGTTTACACGAATGACCAATGCACCTGCTATGCCACACCCTTCCCCCTCCACACACTGGCTGAGCCACTCTCACCTGAACATCTGAATTGGTCAGGCTAGGGTTGAAGCTCCAGGTCTTCTCCCATCATGAAAGGTTACATAATCAGCCTGGACGTGTTTCTGCTCAGTTGTTCATTGCAGAGAGATTTTCAAATGTTAGGAGTAAAATGTAGTCATGTGTAATGTACATTTTAGGTACTGAATCAATCACACCTGCAAGAAGATCGTGAAAGTGCATTGTTTTTATTAATACTACCCTCATCACTCTATAGTCCCAGTCTAATCTCAAGGGACCTTAGCTATTTCCAGCAAACTTAAAGTATAAACTGGACTAATAAAAGTTTCCTAAGAGATGTGAATGAGACAAGAAGGAATACAGCAGGGTACAATAGCTATAATGACCTGCCTTCCAAAGAATTCACCCATCCTCCTCTTGCTCCATTTATTGAGTGCATATGTATGGCCAGCCTTGTCCTATGATTGACTTCCATTTTCTCACCTGACTACGACAACAATTCTGCTAGTACAGGAGCCCTGTGACCCTGAATGCCACATTGCTTACACTATGTCCTCTCAGACTTGACTATAATTCTTGTGCAGCATTCCCAATTTCAAAACTTATCACAGAGCATCTTCACTATGCTTGCAAACACTGTGCTTGCCATTTTATATTGTCACTAAAGTCCATCGCACTAACTTCTGGGTAACAGAGAGCCACCAAGAAAACATTCTTCCTGAGATCCTTTCCACAGGACTCTGCTTGACTTAGCCTTAAGATTCCTTCCACTGGATAGAAGATGTTGTAGAATGAGCCTCAATAAAACACCATGTCTGTTGTCAAACTCTTATGTTATTGCTTCCCCTTCCTATATCTATCTATAATGATCATAACTTAACTTTACAATCTCCTCTGTTTCTTTATTACAGATACGGCCAGCTAAGGATTCTTTTGAGGCTAATAACATGCAAGTTGAAAATTCATGTATTTTTTAGCCAGCACTGGTAAGTCAATGCCAGCATGTGTGTCTTCTTTTTCTAGTCCACAAAGCTTCATTCCACTTTCTTATAGTCACAGAGGAGCATATGGAGCTGTCCCTCTCCCCCAGATATCATCTTGCTCAATGTCTTGTTTTGGGCATAGGCACATCCCAATCAACCATGACATGTGGCCCTATGCCCTTCTATTAAGGATTCTGTGCAGCTCCATCTCTCCTGTCCGACACACTCTGCTCTGACATCTCCTTGACTGGCATTGGCCTGGGAGCACTGCAGAAACCCAAGACCAATTCAAGATTCAAGTTCTCAATTTTTGTTTCTTCTGTCACTGCCCACCTCCAAACTGCTTACAGAGATGATAACTTCCTTCTTAAAATTATCAAATACACACAAGTTCATCAGTCAGACAGGCCTAAATTAGAACATTGACATGAATCTCAAACTCTGCAGTGGTCTCCTATGCTGGATGCCGAGTGCCATGGTCTTGCTAGACACTGCCAACAGCCAAGTCATGACCAATGCATTTATTTAGTGTTGCTACGCTCTAAACCACTCTTCAGTTTTTTTTATCTTTGCCTTTTAAACAGTCAAAACAACTCTGATGTTGCCTGTTTCAAATATACTGAAAAAGAAGTCAAAGCTCAAAGAGATTATTGAGCTTGCCTAACTCACAGTAAGTTCCAGACCTTGTCACAGACTTCAAAGTCTGGGTTCATAATCGAAAGCTTTGCCCTTACAAGGACCCTAAAAGAGCCAGCCTCTTGTCATATGTGACTTCCCAGTTCTGTACCACAGTCTTTCAGACCCTCTCTAGCTGGCTTCTGAGGTTGTCTGCCACCAGTCCCCTCCCTGAAATTGTTCTTGGTTCATTGTTCTCATTTTTCTTCACTACACTGAGACCTCAGGGCCTTTGTTCTTGGAGTTGTCTTGAAAAATGCTGCCATTAGAAGAGGTTCCTAATCCATGCTAAGCCTGCTCAAAGTCTATGCTCCCTACCATTCTTTCATAATTTTACTTTTTACTACCTTCTTTGGATGGATTGAAATAAGTGTTCCTTCCTCAGCCTAAAACGCTTTTAACAGCAGAGATGGTGCTTACCTCAAATGCTTGAGGGCACTTGACATTTACTTTCAAGAGATGCTAATTATGATTATTTCTTTCTGTTATCACTCATAGCCTTGGTGTCTAGAATGCTGCCTAGGTTATGGTGGCTACTCAATAAATCATGATCAAATTGAGGAGTTACAAGAACAAGAGTACAAATTATGATGTCTTCTATATCTTCTTTTGTTCTCACTGTGATATCTTTGTATCCAAATGATTTCTCTTTGAGTTAGCTAATTATTTGAGGATAAATATAAATAGCCCAATTGTTTTTTCCATTGACTACTGGTTCTACCTATTTATTGGAATAAAGTGCTCTTTTGTTATAAATGAGTAAACAAGTCATTCAGTTTATCTAGATTGATTCTGCCTTTGAATTTCATGGTCCTGATGATGTTTCAGCTCCAAGGGAGGTCATCTTGCTACCTGGTGGCTTCACTCCATCTTATGGATATTTTCATTGAAAGCTACATCTGGTGGGTCTTCTAAAATGTCAAGCAAATGTTTCTTGCACTAAAGGTAAAGAAATGGATAGCAATATTAAAAATCTCAAAGTGGTTATTATGTGCACAGAGAAAGCTAGCTGTTCTCTACCTTTTCTCTAGATGTACAAGAGAGAAAACTGCTGCATTAAAAACATGCAAGACAGAAATTTCCCAGGCAAGAAGCATGCCGAAGGCAAATCATTCTGAGGTCCTGGAAGAAGAAACAATAACACCTACAGGGAATTTAAATCTGAATAAGGCCTTGCATGGACATAGGTTGATGTAGCCATAGGCCATGTTGAAGCCAGAATGTACATTAGAACACGGCCTAACTCTCCCAGTGTGAATTTGGACACTGGAGGAGTTCCATCAGAACATAAGGATTGCTTTTTACAAGAAGATAAATTTTATCTTTTTATAATAAATACATCTTCCTTTGGGAAGAAGATATAAAAGTAGGTAGGAGTTGGAAATCAATAGCTACAGCAATCTGGGACTCAAAAATTGATTACTCTTGTCTCTTGTTTGACGGGTTTTTTATACCCATAAACAATAACTAAAGAAATCTTAAGATGAAAAGACTTAGACCTTTGTAAATATTTGGATTTCTAAATATTAAAGATCTTTTACAATTATCATAATAAGAGGGCAAACAATTTAGCAACTTAAATGTGTACTGCTTCCTACAAAAGGGAGTTTGGAAAATGTAATCATTTTAGTCAAATTTATAGTGATGACAGACCCACAGTCATGTGGAAAACAATTTTTTTGGTATTGAATACAGGGTCTACAGGTCTTACTGCACAGACTGGACTTGTAGTGATCTTCCTGCTTTCAGCCTCTCAAGTGCTGGGATTACAGGCTTGTGCCACTATGTGTAGGCAGGGCCAGCATGGCATGTTGGGGATCACACCACAGTCCCCGCATCTGCCTAAACAGGCTCTTTAATCCAGTGAGCTATATGCCTGGCCCTGGAAAACAAATCTTGATGTTAAGAGTTGAGACTCAAAATAGTTAGAATAGATATACAGCTACTTTCTCTTAGTTCAGTGAGAAGAAAGATGTGTACTAATAGTGTTTAGACGTATCATGTCTGCATCTCATACTCTAATAACTACTACAAAGACAACAATATGCAATATATTAATTATTGTAACTGTCCTACTAACCTGTATTGCTATTTCTTTCTCGTTAAAATTAATAAAATAAAAAATAAAAAAGAGTTGAGACTCACATTACTTCCTAGCATTGGCAAGTCATTTTACTTTCCCATAAATACCCCAATTTTTTTTTGTGTGTTAAACCTCTATCAGTCTGTTTGTTCCCTTGTAATTTTGACCTGGAGGTGATTGTTTTCCTTTAAATATGCCAGCAAATTCAATGAGATAGCAGGGTCCATATCCTGGTATATCACACATTTTCAATATTATTTTTCCCAAGGAAGTTGTCAAAAAGAAAGAAAGAAAAAAAGAAAAGAAAAGCAATCCATTTCTATCTTCTCTAGCTCCAAATATCCAAATTCTTAATCTTTTCCCTCAGTGACTTATATAAAAGAAAAAAATTGTTCAGCCTATCTTGAACAAACCCAAACTAGTCAAAGATACTGTGCTAGCTCCAACTAGGAGTGGGTCTACAAGTTCTGCTTCTTGGACAGTTAAGGAATACTGTGATGGCTGTGTGCACCAGTGAGGTGAAGGATCTGTGCCTGCAGGCTAACAGACCTGCACTGGAGCCAGGAAGAACCACAGTCATCCGCAGGGACAGCAAGATCTCAGCTCCTCAGATCACAAGAACAGCTGAGTTTATGTCAGAAAATCGGTGTGACAAGCCAGTAGGATGAATGATCTGTGCCGCCACTTTCTAGCTTCCAGTACTGGCCTTTGGGCCTTCCCAGTGGAGGTCCTTGATACAGACTTGCATAAGACACTGTCGTGGGCTCTAGGCCTCCAGCTGGACTTGTGGAGGCTGCTGTTTGCAGGTACTGTGAAAACAACTCAAATGAAGTTGCAATGTGTACGCAAGAGAATTTAGTCTTGTGGAAGTTGTGTCTAGCTTCCTTAAAACTCCCCTATTCTTAGTGGTTCATGCATACACACATTCCACTGGGGCCTATAATGCTGTGAAGAAACATCTCCAAGGAATGATGAGCAGCCCTAAGCAGAATGGATCACTTTCTATGACCAGAAATTCTTCCCTAAAGGTCTGGAGCTCATAAGATCCTGGAATGTTGAGACCTTCTTATGGTTTATATAGTGGATTAACTAATGGCCAATTTATAATACCCAGCTAAATGAATCAATATGGTACTGGGTGTGGAGGGCCACCTGAGGATTGTTGCCAATAGCACAAAAGAAGAACAAGCAGGAAAGATGGTGAGCTGTTGATTGTCCTGGAGAAGCTCATTGTCCTGGTTTTGCTGATATGACCTCAGCTGTTTTCATTATGTGAGGTGCGTGGATCCTTGTCACTGAGAATGACTGTGATTCTTTTGGAGTAGAGCTCTGATCCTTACCTTGAGCATCGCTTCCTGGCTTCAGCACAGCTCTCTTAGCCTGGTGGCACAGATCCTTCATTCCACTAACACAGATTTTCTAGCTTCCACCACTAGCCTTTCAGCCTTCACAATGCAATTCCTCTATACAAATGGCTCTAGGCCTGAAGTAGGACTATTGGGGAACATTATCCTGGACTCCAGGTCTTCAGCTGGACTCGTGCAAGGCATTCCTATGGGAGCCAGGCCCTCAGCTGGATTCTTTGGGTCTCTAGTGCATGGATAGATTTTTTGTGCTCTTCTGCATTTGACTTTTTGGGTGACTATTATAAAACAGTCCTAGAAACTATATGGCCTGTGTTAAACCTATTATGAAACACAGCTTGACTATAATAGCTTATATTTAAATGCTTCCCAAGCCTCAAGTGCTCATGCATGAGGCTTTTAAAAGGTGATTGGATTGTGAGGCTTACACCTGACTTGCTATTAGGAGGTGAAGTCTAGTCAGAAGAGGCCATCACTGTGCCTGGCCCACAGTAGTATATTTCCTTCATTGGGTCCTTCCTTGAACTCTCTCTACTTCCTAGACACTATGATCAGCATTCCTCCACCATACCCATGTGTCGTGCTGTCCTGCCTGGAGTCAGTAGACTATGACTGAAATCCCTACAATCTGGGAGCCAAAATAAATAGCTCTGACTTGAGGTCATCAGGCATGTTGTCCCAGAAATGAGGGAAGTAATTAAGACAGGTCTGGAGTGCCAAATATCACTTGAATTTCCTAAAACCAGAATGGGTGAGGAATCAAATTTGTATTCTGCCGATTTAAAGAAAACCAATGCAGTCTTTCTTGCACACTGAAGTGTGTGGACAAGGAGTCACACCTTTGTCCATAGCATACCCAGGAGCAGATGGTCACATCCATACCAATAGGGACTGAGACTTTTCTTAAATGATTTGAAGAGGTAAATTTATGTCTGGAAATCTGGGGTGGTTCCAGGAGACAAAATATTGACAGATATATGAGCAGTGAAGGAAGAGCCAGTTCAGAAAGATGAGATGAGTCTTAATTAAAATAAGGTCCAGAGACTCTGAATGAACCTTAATGTGTATTACCTTTTGGATATAGCTGTGAAGCACTGACTTATAAGAAAGGAAAAAGCAGAAGTGACACCTGGCCTCTCAGTCATGCTGTAGAAATAAGGTTTTGTCTCTACTATTTATAATTCTACCTTGTACTTTAAGTTCCACTCACCTTTTCTTATCAAAGATAGTGCATTTAATGATGTAATTCACAATAAATTATTAAATAATATTTTTAAATTAAAAAATGCATAAATAAGTCTATCCGACAGGATATTTATTGTACCAGAATGCAAACAAGAAATAAATTTGGGGACACGATGCCAGAAGGAATGACCTATAAGACCTGTTTTTGGCTTCTGTTTCTCCAAGTGCTCTGTTGGAAGAATTTGCAGCATTTATCAGCACAGAGCCAGTGGTTTCCTGTGCTAGAGTCTATTGAATCAGAATCTCTTAGGCTGAAGCCCAGAAATCAACATTTTACAAAGCTTCCCAGAGAGTGCTTATGCCCAATAAGGTCAAAGGTCCTTATCTACTTTGGCACTGAATGCTGCCTCTTTCCCAGTACCCTAGGATCTTTACTAAAGTACCTGTGATAATCAACTATATGACTGTCTCATCCAAGTGAGCTTTGGTTGGATAGAGATATTAAGAAAAGAACTTGGTAGAAAAACTAAGGAATTTAAGAAGGGCACACAATAACAACAATAATAGTATATAAGGTGATTATGAGAATTTGATGATACTAGTACAGTATGCAAAGCAACGAATTCACCAGTCAGCTCTCACCCTTGCCATTCTCTCATGAATTCCATAAATATACTGGAATGTGAATTTTAAGAATGATAGATTTGTCCTCTCCTGTTCATCCTTGGCACTCAGAATAGAGTCAGGAACATAGTTGATGTTCACTTGATGCCTATTGAATGGTTTAATTTATGAACAAGTTCATACTTATTGCCCCAAAATGGGCTACCAGAAAATTCTAGCAATCCTAGAGAAGACTTTTGGTTGAACAAATGAAAGAATTACCTGCTCATGTTGTTTGCTTCTTCACTGCTTTGTTAATGCTAAAAAATTGAAATATGCAAGTGCATTACAAAAGCACATATATTTGAGCTATTAGATATCCGTAAATGTTGCTTTCATGGGCCACTCATCAGCCTGTGACTACCACCTCTGGTGTGAATTAAAGTGAAGCAAGAAATGTGGAAACATAGCTCACACTAAACTGAAATTTATGAGCAACAAGAGGTCAGAAAAATTTATTTGACAATGGGGTGGCTGGTGGAGATCCAACGAATATAAACTGCTCAGGCAAATGACTCTGAAATTTTGCTTCACCATTTACAGTTACACAGTTTGCCCAAGATCAACAGAATGCGGAAAAATTGCTCTGGAGGTAGAAGGCAGGTGGCTTCTTCAGGGGCAGAAGAGGCCTTATTTATTTATTTTTTTGTTGGAGACCAACTGGTATTTGTAAAATAAGGCAGCTGGTGGAAAAAGGATGCTAGATGCACTGGAAAAACCAACATACACATGTGGAGACTGTGCCTAAGTAAACTTGGACTGGAAATAACATGCATGGCAGGGGAGTGGAAGGCTGAGCATGCACAGCCATGGAGAACCGGGAGGAAATGAAAAGGGATTTAGGACAGTTGTAAGGCAGGAGGTGATGCCTCTGTGAAATGAATGGGATCATTTAGAAGTCCAGATTGTCCTGGTTGCTCCCATTCTGTTCTATAAGTGCACAACCACTAAGCCCATCTAATAAGGTCTCATAGATGCCAAAAGCACTACTAAGAGAGTAGTGAAACAGTAACTCAACAAAGAATCTCAGCTGAAGCAATTATATCAATTAAAGTAGGAAAATGCTACTACATAGTAGACTACAGTTTTCATTTTCTCTTAATTTTTGCAAGACTTGGGAAGCATAGCTGGACAGAGGTGTTTAGGAGCCTGTTATCCTTGAGAACTTGCCCACCGGGCAGCACAGAGAAAACACAGTCATGGCAACTCTTGACATAGAAGAGTGAACCAGAGAGGTGTCAAGGGGAAACAGAAAACTGCATCACATTTTTAAAAAAATTTTTGTCTCTGCCTGATTTTATTTCTCCCCTGGAAAATCACTAAGAATTCTAATCTAATCAAAACTATCAGCCAGGTGTGGTAGTGCAAGCCTGTAAACCCAGCTCATGGAAAGCTGAGGCAGGAGAATCCCTTGCAAGTTTAAAACCAGCCTGAGTTTCAAAATGAGCTCAAGACCAGCCTGACCTGCATGCTGAAACCCTGTCTCAAAAAGAGATTTAAAAAAAAAAATCCTGTCTACTATTTTCAGTTACCTGTGCATGCATTACATACGGTTTGGTGCACTGTGCTGCCCAGCGTACATCTTCTCTCTCTTTATCTCCTGCTTTCAAACTTCCCAAAAATTAGCATGAACATGACCTGACTTCAGAGTTCATGTGACCATGTAGCAATAATATCTACTCTAGTTATCCTTGTGATTCCATGATTGATTTGGAGCTGCAGTACCCTGCCTCTACCCAGCATCACAAGACAGTATTGAGTGACAAACCACTCATCTCAGCAAAACATAAAACTTCATATTTAAAAATATGGTTTCAAGCTGGGCATAGAGGCACATGCCTGTAATTCCAGCTCTCAAGAAGCTTCAGGAAGATCTCTGTTAGTTTGAGGCTAGCCTGGGCTATACAAACTCAGGGAAAGCCAAAACTACAAAGAGATCCTGTTTCAAAAATCAAAAACAAGAACAAATTGTTTCTATTGAATGCATGTCACTTTGTACCATTGCACAATTGAAAAATCACAAGTCAAACCATTGTAACTTGTGGGTCATATGTATTTTTAGTAATAGGAAACCTAAAATTTCATATATAGCAAAAATATCTTTCAAACACAAAGAACCACATTTTTTTCACATATATATAGAAGGATTTTACCCCAAGGAGACCTACATTACGTGAAATACAAAAAAGAAATTCCTGAAGCAAAAGAAAAAGTAGACTTGATAACATAGCTCAGAAAAGCCAATTGTGTGTGGAAAACCAATTGCCAAGGTGAAAAGTGTCATGAGAAACAAAAGTAGACAAATCCAGGGTTGTATAGAATGCCCGCAGTGCATAACAATGCTCACAGCTCTCTACCTAGGGCCTGCCCTGTGTGAGACATAAAGAATTGAATGAGGTAATCCATGAGCATCATGAGTTATTCCACAAGCATGATATTTCTAAGATGATACTCCAACATCTAGTTATTCACCATAAAGCTAGAAAGTAAATTAATACCGCCCCAGAAATGGGATCCTGGGTGTACTGGAAAACAGCTGCTGCAAAACATACTGAGACCTACCATGTTAAGAGATCAACAAATTTTGGCCAATTCACTATTATATCTATTGATAGATGAATTCAATGAGAAAGTGGCAGTGTTCTCCTCTGTTGGTAGCCTGGCCAATAGGAGAAGCCAAAGAATATGGACCAGGGTCATCTGTAGATTTAAACTCACAAGAATCAGAATAAAAGAAGAATGAAGAAACTCATGCTGGCTTATGGTCTACAGCCAGGACCCTTCTGATTCATAATGAGTGACACCTCCAAATTCTTAGTATTCAATATCTGTCCCACTGGTGCCTACTCTTGTTGACTAAAATAACAACTTGGTATTGGCAGTGAAATCCAACCAGTCATGTTTCTTGGCTTACATAGCAAATATCCTTTAAGCTTCTGTAATGGCAGAGCACTTTAGTCATCTGGGGTTTCCCAGATGACTAAAACAAGCAACACTATCATGGAGATAAAGCTCCAAAAGGACAGGCAAGCACTAATTGATTACAAGAGCGATGTGATCATAACTATGGCACACAGTTGGCAATGAGTGTGAGACAGAGGAATCTAAAGGAGAACATTTTGGAGAAAAAGACTACTTGAGGGACAGGCTGGAGGTGTAAATAGGGTTATCTGGGGAAGTCATCAGAAGGAATCCTAGGATCAAGGAAGAAAGATGGAGGCCCAAAGGGAAGAACGAAAAGCAAGACAGTGGGCTGCAGTAGAGAAAACAATAGACGAGGGAAAGCAGAAGCTAGAAAACAAGGATCTTGGAAACTGCTCACAGCATTAGAGGAAAATAAAAAGCCACTGAAGGGTTTGTGTCTTGCCATCCTCATTGCTTTGTAAACTAAACAGAGCATAGGGATTATATCAAAGTAACACAAAGTAACCAAGTCACACAAAAAATTGTCATAGCTAAATCTTGAAAACAATCCAAATGCCCATCAACTGAGGAATGGACAAAAGGGATGTTGGTATTTTTATACAATGGGGTATTATTCAACTCTAAAGAAAAATAAATTGGAGGCTTTTATAAGTAAATGGATGCAACTAGAGGCTATATTCATAAGTAAAATAAATGAGGTCCACATGCATTAGTATCATATTGTCTCCTAATTATGGCAATATGAAAGAGTAAATAAAATCTGAAAGATACAATACATATGCTCAAAGGGAAAGAAACTGAACATATGGAATAAACAAATGGGATGCAGTCTGGGGAGACAGCTCAGCAGTCTAAGCACCTGCCTGGAAGCTCAAGGGCCAGGTTTGATCCTCAATACTGCATGTCATATGAACCCCGGAACCCTACATGTGCTGTACCCACCACCAAAACCAGGCACGGTGATGGGAGCCTATAATCCAAGCTCTGGGGAGGCTGAACCAGGAGGATCACTACAAGTCTGAACTGCATAGTATGAGAGCCTGTATCCAATAAAAGAAAATAAATATAAAACAATTGGGGTGAGAGATAGGAAAAAAGATAAGAAAAGAAGAAAAGGGGAAAATCATGTATGTGTATGCACAGAATAGTTAAGATAATTGTACTATTTATTTCTATCAGTTTTTGAAGTTAGAAATCAATGCTTAAAATTTTTACTTTGACTAATTTTATATGCTTTAACTTATCTGAGCAACTACAATGAAGACAGCAATGTATAATATAGCATTCACTGTTGAATATATATCATCTTAGTTTTTAAAATTCTTGTCTAATGTTTCTATGGTTTTTAAAATAAAAGAATAAAAACTTTATAAACCTGTACTAATCTAAAATCTTCACTTAGGTCTTTTAGGATGCTTAACTGAGGTTATTGTTAAGTAGTTTCTAAAATGTCTACTTCCATATAGCAATTTTGTTCAGTACAGTAGGGCAAACTTCCCTAAACTTTCTTTTTTTATTAAGCAGCTTGCAGAAACACCGAGTTGCATACTCTAGAAGTCAAATGAGGCGGTAGCAAAACTGGAGTGGATAAATGAGACCCTCCAATGTTGGGTGCCAGGGAAACTTGCTCAGAATCATTATGGTAGACAGAAGGGCCTGTCCTGGGGCCTAGCTTCTGAAGCCCTACCCAAAATCTTATGACTCTAGGATGACCCTTAAAATCCGTAATC
This sequence comes from Capromys pilorides, assembly GCA_004027915.1. Classification (NCBI taxonomy): domain Eukaryota; kingdom Metazoa; phylum Chordata; class Mammalia; order Rodentia; family Capromyidae; genus Capromys; species Capromys pilorides. The sequence continues at coordinate 4,312 of PVKN010007512.1, read as the reverse complement.
TTATTTTGCTTTCTTTTTACTTATCATTCTTCTAAAAATCCAAGGTGAAAAGCAAGAGACTTTCTAGAGACTTCATGCTTAATGGATTCCAGTTGCAGCAGGTTGTTTTCCTAGGTGGTTTAGATAGAGAAGGTGAAGTTGGAATTGGAAGCATAGAGAAGCACTGAAGAAATTAAAACAAATTTCCTGCCCACCTAGAGGCAGCCAAGCAGAGAGCCAGGCATTCAGATCCCACCAGTTGTTCTCAGTAGCCTTACAGTATAGATAAAGAACCATTCCTAATGATGACTTTGCCCAAGATTTAAAAGATCATAAGACATGCAACTTGGCTCTGGAACTAAACTCCAAATGCAACCACTTTAGCATCTTGGAATTCCTCTTATTCTTCCTGTCTTTCAAGGCCACAAAGATTGGGATAGAGGCAAAGGCTCAAAGAAGCCAAGACAGAAGTTTGAGCAAAAAGCAATGATTAGGCAAGAATTCCTGAAAGCAAAGGGAAAAGAAGCAAAATGCTGTTACTGAAAGACTACTGGGTAAAAAAGAAATACAGATTTATTTGTAGCTTTGGCATCTACTACACAGAGAACAGCAGGCAAGACACATTGTCCCTCAGGACCTCAAATTTTTCTGTGACATGAGCATGTCTGTTTTGAACTGTAAAGCAGTTCTGGCACTAACATTCTACTATTCCTGCTGTCCTGTGAGCTGGAGCAATTGAAAGCAAAGGAAGAGATGGAAAGAGAAGGATGAACATAAGGAGTAACATGGGCCTTTAGACTAATAAGAGAAATAAAGTTGACAGCAGGAAAAAATACCACCTAGAAAAGAGGCAGAGAAGCATCCAAAGATGAAAATGTTTTGCAATCAGAGAAATAGATTGTGTCAGTTGAACTTCTGTCTGAAGAAGACCAGCACCAAACTCAAATACCTGCCCAAGGTCATGGCTCAGGTGAGCTTTGATCTCTAAATGTTAAGTACTGTGTTTTGAGTGAGGCATGAATTAGGCCTGAGAATTCTGAATCCATGAATAGACAGAGCTTGCATGCAATGTAAATTTAGAATGGCAAAGCAGAGTGGAATAGTGGATAGCATGGGGAAGAGAGAAAGAGAGAATGAATGCAAATTATTGCTGTAGGTGTTAGTTGACCATCTATGGGAATGTTGTGTCTTGAAATTCAAAGAACAGGAAGGATGGAGGAGACACACACTCCTAAGGGTTTGGAGGTCCACCAACAGTCATGGGAGGCCCAGAAATGGCTCCTGCCTGCCCCAGGCCTAGCAGGATTGGACATGACTTGCAGCTTGAGGGAAGCTTGGCTAAATTTATGAGATGAGTTAGTGGGATGTTCTTGGCAAGTCCAAACCATAAATATACAATACTTTATCTCCTTCAGGGATGTTTTAAGAAAAGGAAAGGCAGAAAATGTCTACATGAAATAGAACCCTAGCCACTGGTCAAGGAAAGTGGTCTCTCTCTGGAGCTACATCAAAGGAGAAATCCTGTCTGCTCCGTGTGGCCTCTACAGAGGACTAGGAGTTCAGAGATTGTAAGGATCCAGGGAGGGAAGGCTTCAAACCCACTTCTATCACTCTTCTAGTATTGTTAGGAAGAGAGAGATCTGAGCCTGCTGGGAAACTGTGACCCTCCCAGCTTCCCTTCTGGGATACTTCACCATATATACCAGGTGCACAGGATTTGGTGACACTGAATCCTAGTAGAGGCAATGTAAGAACAATGCAGAGTCAAGGAGCCTAAGCTTAGTCTGCAACTAGACTAAAGCAGGACCTGAAGAAGATCACTTCCCTCCCCAAAGTCATGTTCTCAGAAAATGAGAGGGTCAAAACAAAGTGTTCTTCACAAATCCTCTAATGACCATGGAAAGATAGAATGGATTTCATAACTTCAGGCTAGATTTTAGAGTAGGTTTTTAAATTTTAGGCCAAGAAAAATATATTTAAAATTAGACACAAATCCAAATCCTACTATGCATTTCCTTCTAATTGATCACATTCCTCTGAATAACACAGCTGAACTGCAAAAAGAAACACTGAGGATGTTTGTCTCAGTCTGGATGCCATTTCTCAGAGTCTATAAGATAAACCACCCTGTTCCTATTTTTATCAAGGGTGTCACAACCCCATTCCCAGACATTTTGTTTTTGCTTTCTATTCCAATCATGGGAAAACTCATTGAAAATAATGAGCCTGAAGCAAGAGCTGCTAGGACCCATACAGAAACTTGGAGTGAATTTGAAAGAGAACCTTCTGCCAGGGCAAACATCTTATGGAGTGCTGTGAAGAATAAATTTCAATCTCATAGCACTGACTTGGCCTGATGCTCCTCTGCAACTTGTACAAACCACACTAATGTAACTGAAGTGGAAGGCTGAGCTTGTGGTAATTGTTCAAAGTCTGTATGTCAGTTACAACAGTAGAGACTCAGGTCTGAAGACCCACAATGAGGGAACACTCTCAAAAAAATTCTTACAGATTAGATGCAGCAACCAGGCCTGGTGTGTAAGTGAGACAACTTTGGGCCTGCCAGAAACTCATTCAACTCAGCAACCAGGCCTGGCGCATGAGGTAGACCACCCTGGACCCACCAGAAATTCATTCGACCCAGCAACAAAGCCCAGCATGTGGGTGGAACTTCATCTATCAGACAGGCCCAGTGTGGAAATCTGCTACAGAACTCCCTACAGAGAGACTCGAGATAAGAACCACCCAACTGATTCAGAAGCAGAACACCTTTCCAGAGTGGCACAACAGGTTCACCTCCAAGGGAAGGTGAAGCAGGAAGAAGTGGAGCTCAGCATTCAGACCCAACCTACATCCACCTGGATGAATGTGAACTTGGTAGATCCAGGTCTGGTGCTAAGGTAAGAGCTGTACCAAAGCTCTACACCAAAAGTCAGAAGGCAGGGCTTGCACAAAATGAAAAAGAGAAGGAGTGAAATGCACTCTCAGGCCCTGAGCCCACCCAGAACAAATACAGGAGACAATAGCATGGAAAAAATTGGAAATCACACACCTGGAATCTCTGAAATAATAGCATCCAAACTAAAGAAACAACTGCAGAAAGGTATAAAGGAAATCAGATAAGAAATAATTTCTGAAGTAAAAAATGAAATAATACCTATAATGAAAGAAGTACTAAGTGCTTCTAAAGAAGACACTGATAAAAAATAGAGGAGAGTAGAAAAATGACTGTATACTTGAATGAGCAATATAGGAGAGTAATAGAATGCATGAAGCAGATTCAAAGTGTTATACAGGAACTTAAAACCTCAATCACAAGCTGGCAAAACCGTTTTAATGAAAGTAAACATAGATTTTCAGACCTTTCAGACTACCATTGTAGCTAGTGAAGAGGTAAGAAATGATCTCTTAATAACAACGAGGATACAAGGAAAATAATTCAACATCTGCAAGATGATGCAAAGATGAACAATGTCAGACTAATAGACATGAATGACAAAGAAGGAGTCTGTACAAATAATATGATATAAAAATAATATGTGAAGAAGTAATAGCAGTAAATTTCCTAAATATGGAGAAATAATTTGACATTCAGGTAACTGAAGCATGTAGAAACCCAAATAACATCAACCCAATTAAAACCACACCCAGATCTATAATAATCAAGACCCTAGAAATTCAGCACAGGAACAGTATACTAAAAGCTGCTAGAGAAAAGAAACAGATCACATTTAAAGGAAAACCCATTAAAATAATGGCAGATTTCTCTTTATAACCCATCAAGTCAAGAAGAGCATAGAGCAAAGTACTCCAACTCTTGCAAGAAAACAAATTCCAGCCCACAGCATTATACCCTGTAAAACTCTCCTTCAAGTTCAATGGAGAAGTGAAATATTTCCAGGACAAAGAACAACTAAAGAATTTCTTGATGACAAAGCCTATCCTGCACAGTTTACTAAAAGATATTCTATAGAGGCATCAAAATGACCACAACTCATGAATAAGAATGAAAAGAACCCACAAAATAAGACAAACAATTAAACACAAGAGAAAAAGAGGTATACAAAAGCAATCTTTCAACTATTCTTTTGTATACAGAAGCAGAATATGCCCATCAGCATATTTTACAAATGAACTTCTCCTGCACCATATGGGTCATGATTCTGTCTGGGTCTACAGAGTGGATGTCAAAGAAATAGCAGTAGCTCAGTCCCACAAGTGACACTTGGCCACCAGTAAGCATCATGGACACTGCCTGTGTCCATGACATATTAGACCTTGTGTGATATCCTTTGTGTGGTATCCTATTCCCAAACTGTTTGAAGTTCTGGTC
>PVKN010007511.1:0-26563 GCA_004027915.1 Capromys pilorides | reverse complement strand
ATCTCGCCAGCCCCTCACGTTATTTTTTAATGTAGCTACAAGAATGTTGAAGTGTTGCTCATGGCCAAGCATGGCGGTACACACCTATAATCCCAGCACCCAAGAGGCAGAGGCAGGAGGATCACTGAGTTCAAGGACAGTCTGAGCTACAAACTGAATTCAAGGCCAACCTGAACTGCGTAGTGAAATCCTGTCTCCAAAAGAAAAAAAAAAAAAAGTTCTTACATACTCTTCTGTTGGACAGAGGCATTATAGAATGATTAGTCAAAACATTCCAAAGGCACCACCCCACTCCAACTACTACCTTATTCTCAGTCCCACACTGAACCAGAGCTAGAGGCAGCCGAGGGGGGACGAAGCCGGCCCTTCTCAAGGAGGCCCTACTTACCTGCTCCTGACACAGGGAAGCCAGTCAGTTGCTGGCTGTCGTGAGTAGCAACGGTAAAGCATCAACAGCCTGCCAACAAAAGAACACACACGCTGTGATCCTCTCACTAGGACTTCTCGTGCCTCCCACCCGCAGTCTTAGCCATGCAGCACCTCACACCTCAAACATCGCAATGGCTCCCAGCTGACTGAGCTCTAGCTTCTCCAGCCAGCACCAGGCAACATCCTTAGAACAGGATTCCATTCAACTTGCCTCTTCTGTGAGCCTGCACAGAACCTCCAGGAACCCACTGGCCAAGGTGCAGGCTCCTCTGTGTCTCACTGCTGTGGTTGGTGTCTGCCATTCTAGGGCCTCATGCTGTCTTAAAGGGCTTTTCCCAGGCGGCTAACTCTAGAGCTGGAGAGGGCTCCGGGTCCCAGGGTAGGTGTGGCCCATCTATTGGGGTCACTGGCCTGAGGTCTGGTAACCTGTAAATAACCTAAGGCACACAAAGAAGCTGGTGAGAGGGCCAGTGAGGCAGCTCAGTGGACTAAGCGCCTGTTCTGTTAAGTACAGGAACCAGGGTTCAACCCTCAGTCCTGCACGCCACACCAGCCCTGCCCCCCAGGCTCGTTGAGCCCATGACTGAGTCTGGTCATGGTGGCCCACAACTGTAATCCCAGTGCTGGCGAGGCTGAAAATAGGAGGATCATTATGAGTCACACTGTATAGTGAGACCCTGTACCAAATACATAAAAGTAAGAAAAAAAAAGGAGGCTGTTGCTCCCCCCGACACACACTGATTTTGCTGGTTGCCCCTCTGCCATGTGCCACCCTGCCTTGAAGCCTGCTGAGTATGGACTGAAACTTGCACACACTATGAGTTAAATAAAACTTTCCTTCCTTAATTTGGGGCATTGGCTATTTTGTCTCAGCAGCAAGAGACAAGTTACTAAGACGCTCACATTCTGAATTTTTCTGTTTCCTTAATTAACATTCAACCTCTTTCCATTTGTATGAGTGGGGGTGGTAGGGACCAATCCAGGCCCTCCACACTGCCTGTGCCTCGCCCTGGACTGTGTACAGTACAGCCCTCACTTCCTCACCTCCCACACCTTCTTATGTACGCTACTCACTGACTGAACCTAAGAGCTTGCGCGTGGTAGACACGTGCTCTATCTGGGCTGCGTCTCCAGCCCTCTCTCAAAACCTGCAAACTACAAGTGAGCAGCAGAAGTATGATTAAATTCTAATTAAAAATTGGCCTTTGTGCTACACATCATTCTCCCAGCACTTGGAAAGCTGAGGCAGGAAAGATCACCAAAAGTTCAAGGTTAACCAAGGCTACACAGTGAGACATCATCTCAAAAAACTGAACAAAGCCAGCAAAGAAGAGAAATATATATTTTAGATAATGAATTCATATTGAGATTTACAATCTGAATTGAGCATTATTAGATTTTCTTTTTGCTTAGTTAGCTTGAGTTTGTGCTTGAACTCAAGTGGCTCTTAACATCACAGCAGAAAGACCCCACTGGCTGATCCCACAGTCTGTATCAACTGGTGCTCAGAAAAAGTGCCAGTGTTACAACTAGCAATACAACAAGTGAACGCAGCTTCAACTTGCTTTGCAGTTCTTCTTGCCCTTAGTGTATACGCCTTTACTATGTGATGCAAGGAGTCATTCAAAATACCACTTAGGGATCAATTACTGCGAATCTACTAACGTGTTTTGAAACTATCAGATTGTTATTTCTTATGAAAAGTAATGAAAATTTTTTTTTAAAATACCACTTAGTGTTTAAGTAACTATGTATTTTTACCAGGGTTCACTCACTTGTTTGCCCTCAATCTTAATTTTTTAATTTCACTATAAATTTAATGAGTATAAACTCGTGTGTGTGTGTGTGTGTGTGTGTGTGTTTCTAAAGTCAAAGCTACACAAACAGGTGTACTCAAACATCGTACCTTTTCCACTGCCTTTGCTCCGCTGCCCTTGCCCTCAACCACAGGACAATAGTTAGCTTCAACCTGTCTTTAGGGCTTTTTTCTTTGTAACCTAAATGCACCAGTACATCAGACTTATCCTCCACCCTAACTCTATCCCCAGAGGCACGCACACTGCCCTGCTCTGCACAGCGCTGGGCTTTCCTGACTTCCCGCGCAACTAGGCTTTGGTCACAGGACCTCCAACCCAACAGGTGAGCATCTACTCTTAAGTCTGACTTAAAGACAGTGTACAAAATGCAGGGAGTGCTTAGAAACATTGGGACAAGAGCCAAAGATTCCAACTACAACGGTGTGACAAATTTCTTTTCTGCTAAATTAACTAGGGGTTTTGCTGTGTAACACTAAGGACTATGATCAAGCAATCTGGGGAAATGAAACAGCAAAAGGCCCTGAGCCATAGCAAAGAGGGGCAACGGGACACAGTGATGGAAACGCGAACAGAATCATTGTACACAGCCTGAAAGGCAACCGGCACAGTACAGACTGTAGTGTTTGCCAGGACACTGTCAGAATTTCGTTTGTTTTGGGATGTGCCTTGGTTATTTTTCTCTCATTGCTGGGACAAAATACCTAACTCCCAGAATTGAGGAAGGAAGGGTTGACTGAGCTCAGTTTGTGGAGGTTTCAGTCCACTCGGCTGGCTCCAAGGCAGAGCAGCACAAGGCAGAGGGCAGCAGTTCACGGTGGTGGAAAACAGCAAGTGCAGAAAGGGAGAAGCAGCAGCAGCAGGAGAGGCAGCAAGCAAGCCTCTCCCCTACACAGCAGTCAGGCTACCTAGATAAGCAGCACTCACACCCATAGTCCCAGCACTGGATCATGAATTAACCACAAACTCTAGAAGTCGCCCCACGACTGTGAGGCTTTGTGGGAACTACACATAAGCCACAAAAGATTTTCTTTGGAGGGGAGGCGTGGGGAGACTTGACTACGTAGTTCAGAATGGACTTGAACTCACCACATAGCCCAGGCTGGCCTCTAACTCACAGCAGTACTCCTGCCTCTCCTCCAGGGCTGGGATCACTGGGATGTGCCACCATATCCAGCCCCATCAGAATGAGATAAGCAGAAGTGCTGTGACACCTCTGCTACAAAGCTATCCTTGTTACCATATGATCTACACACAGGGAGGCAGAAACTGGGCAGCGTATACACTAAGGCCTAGAACCGAAGCAGGAACACTTTGGGCGAGGCCTGATGGTACCCAGGCTAAAACAACACTCGGGGGACCACTTACGCCTTTTACCTTCAATCATGACGACTAGACTAGGTATAAAAATAATAGATATTTTTAATATCATATTTTATGCTTTCCGTTTGGCCACTGTTCTATTTCTTTTCTCTTATCTGGCCTCCTTTTATATAAGTTCTAGTTTCTTGCTAGAACTTGGAAGTTAAAGATACTTCTTGTTCTTTTACTGCTTCTGCATGAAAAGTCTAAAGTTAATAAAAATTTTTACTTTTCTATCCTGAAAAAACCTAGGGGATTTCTTGCCGAGCGTGGTGGCGCACGCCTGTTATCCCAGCACTTGGGAGGCTGAGGCAGGAGAATCAGTATGAGTTTGAGACCAGCCTGGGCTACAGAAGTGAGCTCAAGGCCAGCCTGAACTGCAGAGCGAGACCCTGTCTCAAAAAGACAGAAACAAATTAATTAATTAATTAATCAATTAAAATTTAAAAACCCTATGCATTTCTAAAAGACCTACAGAGCACATCAACCAAATGTATAGTCCTTGGACTCTAGTTTGAAGAAACCAAATGAAAGACAGAAAGACAGATCTTTTTTGAGATGTGTGAAATGTAAATACTGCCCATACAGTATTAAGGAGCTGTTGCTGAATTTTTTCTAGATATAATACTGTTTTAAGTTCTTGAGATTAAAAAACAAGATATTTATAGATTAAATACTGTGATATGTTTATCTCCCTCTGTCAGTGTCTTGCTTTTAATCTACGAGACACTTCCCAAGGTGAACGTGAACGTTTCCATTTCCACAGCCACACCACCTTCTGTACTTCCCACTTAACACTCCATTCCTGCCACACAGAATCAAGTCCATGTGTCCTGGATATAACCTTTAGAAACGAACGCACTGTCAGTCTGGTACGCAAAGTTAAGGCACTGAGAACCCGGACTTCTGCTCCCTGGTCCCTCCAACCACACTCCAAGTGCTCAAGAGCTGACGGGGCTCGTGGCAATCCTGGGAGCACAGAGATCACGAACGTTCTGCTGTGAATTCTCTTTCATGGGTGAGACATTTGTGACAGGCTGCTTTTGTCTAAAAATATCATTCCTTCCCCCATTCTTCACTTGTACTCTCACTAGACCTACAATCCTAGGTGGCAGGAGGAGCTTTGCATTCCACAGTGAGGGCCCGACTCAGTCTCCTAACTTCACTGTTGCTGCTGAGAGACCGTCTGCTGGTCTAATTTTCACTCCTTTGAAGTCACCTTCTTTTTCTCCAGCTACTTTTAAGAATGTTCTGTTATTGATTTTGTGATTTTACTGTGATATGTGTAGGTGTGGGCTTTATTTTTATCTTTTTTTTTTTTTTAATTTTATGTATTTATTTATTTGTTTGCTTGTTGTGTTTGTTTGTTTCTTTATTCATTCATTTTGTGGCTGGCTCAGCCTGCCCTGGTGGTGGCACTGGCGCAGCATGTGGTGCCAGGGATCAAACTGCAGTCCCCGCAGTTGCCTGAGCCCTCCTAAGCAGGCGCTTTAGACCACTGAACCATCTCGCCGGCCCCTTTATTTTTATCTTAACCGGAATGGCTGACATTCTTGAACTCTGATATTTTCACTGGTTTGGGAAGTTCAGGCAGCATCTCCTCCTTGTTCTGCCCTGCAATTCCAACTAAGCCCTCACTTCACCTCTGTATCTCATCCTGTGTTATGTATTTTCTGTCTTTCAGCCTCTATGCTACACTCCCTATAATTTCATCTGTTCTATATTATTCCAGCTTAATAACTTCTTTGTGTCTAATCTGTTGGAAATTGTATCATTAAATTTCTTTTTTCTTTCTTTTTGGCAGTACTGGGGATTGAACTCAGGACCTTGCACTTGCCAGGCAAGCACTTATTCTACTGAGCTATCTCCCCAGCCCTGTATGATTAAATTTCTGAGAGACTTTTTTTTTTTTAATTTTCAGGTGCATTTGTTTCTTTTCAAGACAACAATGCCATTATTATTACTATTATTATTATTAATGTATTTGGTTTCTGCAGGGTCTCACTACGCAGCTTGGACTTGTGGTGATCCTCCTGCTCTCAGCTTCCCCAGCACCGGGATTACAGGTGTGCACCACTAGATGGGGACTCTGGTCAGCTCAGCCTGCCCTTAAGGCGGGGCTTGTGCAGCATGTGGTGCCAGACATTGAACCACAGTCCCTGCAGTTGCCTAAGCTTACCTAAGCAGGTGCTTTAGTCCACTGAACCATCTCACCAGCCCAACAACGCTTCTTAAAAAGGTTCCTGTCCCATCTCTGAGGGTGCCACTGAATAATGACAGATGTCCCCTGGGGGGCAAAACCACTCCTAGTTAAAGCAACAGCCACACACTTCCTGGGTTAAAGCCCTGTTACTATCCTTTCATACAACTGGACATACCCAAAACACACAAGGCAAGAGTCTGCACAAACCTGATGCTGGCACAGCCCAACCCAGCACTCCCTCTGTTTCCTGAAGCTCCAGAGGACGTTAGTTTAGAGGGGCAAGCACAGGCCGGAAGTGAGGAAGAGTCGGCCTCTTCTCACCTTCAGACTCGTAGGTGCTATGATCTGAGATCTGTTTTGCTTTTTGTGGTGCCAGGGCCAGGCATCAAACCTAGAGTCTCACATGTGAGCACTCTGCGCTCCTCCAGCCTGTTTATAACTGAGGACTAAGCCTGGAGCTTCACGCAAGTGAGGCAAGCGATCACTGAGCTCCTACTTATGAATTCATCAAATATATATTCTTTTAGTAACATTCAATCTGTGCATACCAGTGTCCTTATTACAATTACTGTTCTTCACGAAACCTAGAATATATGTATAATCCTAAAGTTAAAAAATATTTACTCAAGCAAAAAAAATTACTCATGATCACTTTTATGGTTAAGATACCTTCAAGAGTCCCACATCTAAAGCTTATAAATTATTTTTTCAATTTTAAGGTTATAAATTACTTGCACATACATTAAACTAGCAAGTAGTAAGGGTTTGTCAATCAGTGCATTCCAAGTGTCCCACATGCACTAAAATCTTACTTCCTGATAATGCTTTCACTTTTTCTCTCCCCAGTTTAGAACTCTGAATGCTGTCCTCAAACTCCTCTCTCACAGCTGGTGTTGGAGTCTGTCTGTGTGTTGCACACACCCTGGCCCCAGCAAGTTCAAAGGTCGAAATCTTCACATCAAGGTGACAGATTCAGAGGCAGGCCTCTGCGAGGTCACATGGACTCTGCTTCCATGAATGGAGTTAAAAGAGGTTGCAGAATGCAAGCTGTTGCATGCCTATAATCCCATCCTTTTGGAGGCTCAGGCAGAAAGACTTCCTTGAGTTTGAGGCTAGCCTGGCCTACATAGTGAGTTCAAGGTTAACCTGAACTATACAACTCGACTCTGTCTCAAAAAACCAAGCAAACAAGAATTAACCATAATCATCAATGTAGACCACATACTTTGATGTGTGTACATATAAATGTGCCCCTGAAGTACACTATTCTGGGGTCTTGTCTATTTACAAAAATGCCACCACACCTTACACTCTGCTTTACAGTCTCCCACTGTATATACAAACTACTCATGTCATTCCCAGTATGAATGCCTTACTGTGGTCATTTTTCCTGTTGATAACCATTTTTGTTTCTTGCTCCTCTCACTACTGCAAGCAATGCTACAAAAGCCCCACTTGCACAAGCCCCCGATGGAGATGCCACAGATGCACGCGGTCCTTTAGTGCTGCCAAGGAGCACGTGTGCTGGGAGCGCATGCCTTAGATTAACGAGTGCCACCGACTGCACACACCAGGCAGTCGGACCTAGACAGCTAAACCAACGACACTCCTGCAAAAGGCACTTAGTGTCCTTTCTCAAAATATAGCCAATCTTAGCATTACCAAGCTTTTCACTTTCCTACAATGGGCAAAATTTTTTTTTAAACCAGGAACTGAACTCAGGACCTTATGCTTGCCAGGCAGGCATTTATGCTGTTGAGCTATCTCCCTGGCCTGAAAATGTTTACTCTTTGCTCTTTGATCCAGTTTTCAAATTACTAGTGAGACTTCTTTCCTCTTCTGAAACCTCCTGGTCATATCCTTCACCTCTTTTCCCATTTCATTGTCTCTATCGAAGAGTGCACTGTGTACATTTCAGGCTTATTATATGTTGCAAGTATTCCTTCTACTCTCTTAAATTTGTATATTCCAAGCAGTTTAATATAGTTTAAACATCTTCCTAAAATAAGGATAAAATCATGTGTTCCAATCACCATTATAATGAACTATATATTTAACTCAAAGAAAACATAAACGTATGTTCAAGAAGTAACTGGAATAGGAATCTCCTATTTCCTCAGTTGGTCTTGGTTCTCAAGTGCTTCTCCATATAGTGGGAGAGTATAGCGTTTAAAACATTTTTATTTTGTTTGACATAAAACAGTGCAAAAATATTGGCCATCTAGGGTATACCTGAGAACAGTGATATAGCTCATCATCAGAAGAAAATCTGGGTAGTGTGGACTTGCGTCAAGATGGTACTTTTATTTCCCACGTGGCCAACTTCCTACAAGTAATTCTGAATACACAAGCTTTTCACCAAACATACAAAACCATTAGTGAAAGCAGTAACTCCAGTGTACCACAGACCTGCAGGACTCTGACCTGGGCCTCTTGCAGCTTGTCATCTCCCCATTTCCCCTTGGCTTTACTCTAATAACAGCCGTCCTTGTGCATCATTATTAAGTGCTGATCTAGCTCATGATGCCATTCTTTTTTATGTTGGTTGCCTGAGAATTCTTTACTCCAGTTTACATAACCGAACATTACTCTTCTCTCTCCAAAACCCAGTTCAGGCATTGTCTTCTCCAAAGTTTCCCTTTATCATTCCCAAAACTAATCACCTCTCTATTTGCACTGTACGCTAATCGCACTCCCATCACTAGATGGACGCCGTCACACTATGATGACTTATAATACAGCTTGTATTTGTAATACAAGCTCTCCTCTCCCATATATATACCGCAGGAGTCAGGCATGATTTAGCTCATTCTTCTGTGTATTTTAGTATCCAGAAGTTTCCAGCATTCAACTTCACAAGTGTTTACTAAAGCAAATAAGCCCACTCTTGCCACACTACCACAAATACTATAAACTTTGGTATATGGGTTGCCAAAGCAAACACACTACAAACTTTAAAAAAAAAACTAGTCACAAATGTTTTAAAAGTTCAATCCCCAGCAAATCATGCCAAGAAGGCGACTGAGACTGGGCATGGTGGTGCGTACCTATAATCCCAACACTTGGGAGGCTGAAAACAGGAAAGATCACTATATCCAATCTGTGTAGTGAGGCCCTGTAGGCCCTGTAAACTATGTACACACACACACACACACAAATATATGTGTGTATATATATATACACAAATGTATGTGTGTATATATATATACAAATATATGTATATATATACACACATATACATATATATTAATTTTACACGAAACAAATTATCTGATTTTTTAAATGGGCAAATAACCTGAACAGGGATTTCTCAACAGACAACAAGTGACCAACAAGTATATGGAAAAGTTCAATATCACTAATAACCAAGAAAATGCACAGCAAAAACCACAATGAGACATCATCTCAACACAGTAAGAATGGTTGTTATCAAAAAGAAAAAAGACACAGATGCTGACAAGCACAAGGAGAAAGGGAAACCCTCATACATTGCTGATAAGGATGAAAATTAATACAGCCATTAAGGAAAAAAGTAGGGAGGTTCCTTAAAAACTAAAAATCAAGTCCCAGTGAGATAGCTTGGCAGACTAAGTGCTTGCTTAGGCAAGACCAAGAGCCAAGGTTCAATCCCTGGCACCACATGCCATGCCAGCCCCGTCCCCCAGGCATGCTGAGCTAGTGCTGGAGTCCAGGCCTGGTGGCACAGTCCTGTAATCCCAGCACTAGGGAGGCTGAAAACAGGAGGATCATGAGTCTGATCTGCATAGTGAGACCTTGCACACAGATGTACACACATACCACACACACACAAAATAACCTGAAAACTAAAAACCAAACTATCGCAGGATCCAGCAGGCACACTGCTGCACAGCATACAGCCAAAAGGAATGAATGAAACCAGCACACCTGGGGCTGGGGGAGATAGCTCAGGGGCACAAGTGCCTGCCTGGCAAGTGCAAGGTCCTAAATTCGATCCCTGGTTCTGCAAAAAAAAAAGAAAAGAAAAAAAGAAATCAGCACACCAGAGACGTCTGCACTCACACTGCACTCAACAGCCAATACTCGGATCAACCCAGACGACTATCTCTGGACCAACGGGTCCGGAAAACCTGGTGATGCACACAATAGAGTGACATTCCCTCAAGAACAAAATGCTCTTCCTTGGCGCAGCACGGTGAGGCTGGAGTGTGTCCACCAAGTGAAAGCTTCAGGCCCAGGAGGGCAGACACCACGCACTCTCTCATGTAGGCAGAAGCCAAGCGTGATCTCCAAGAAGCAGAGACTCGAAGAGCAGCTTCCAGGGCTTGGGAGGGGGGTAAGGAAGGCAGAGGTGGAGAGGTGATGCTTAGAGGACACCAGGCCGCAGCTGGATAGGAAGAACAGCTCCTACTGTTCTACAGCCCAGCAGGGTGACCACAGTTGACAACAATTAATTAAATATTTCCAATTACACTGGTACTTCATTTCACAAACTTAATTCTTTTCATGATTCTAGTCACAGAGAAAACAGCATGAACCAAATCAAATTTCCCTATACGGCTGACACTGAACTAACCAGTGAATTTGATTTGGTTCTCAACCAATTTGCTTTGCAACCAGAACTGTGCAAAGAAATAGTGAACTGCTGCTGTAGGTGAGAGACACATCAATTATCCTGACCTAAGCATCACAAATTACACCCAAGGGCTGACACACGCTGTTCCACAAAAGAAGGTACAATTACTGTCTAAGAATGTTTAAAATAGATTATCAATAATTAAAAGACTGTATACTACAACAAGAGCTATCCATAGTTCAGTAGTTCTTTTAAGCAGGTATATACTTGGGCTTTAACCCAAGAGTGGACTGTGAAATCATTTCAGGGGGTTAAGACCAACATTTAAATATGAATGGATC
This sequence comes from Capromys pilorides, assembly GCA_004027915.1. Lineage (NCBI taxonomy): Eukaryota > Metazoa > Chordata > Mammalia > Rodentia > Capromyidae > Capromys > Capromys pilorides. The sequence continues at coordinate 15,859 of PVKN010007511.1, read as the reverse complement.
AAACTACACATACACAGTAACACACACATGATCACTACGGAACATACTGCTGAGTTACAACTCAAAATAACTTGGGGCTGGGAACTCACCAGGTGGAGTATCTGCATAGCATGCGCAGGGCCCTAGGTTCACTCCCTGCACAGAAAAAAAAAGCTTCTTCTGCAGTTGCTATTTGGGTTCGAAAGCTTAAATTAACAAAGTCAGGTAGTCCAGGCGGCCTCAAGACGACACTTCACCTGTGAGGCTGCCACCACCTCTCGCAGCCACACCCTTCCCTGGAGGTCGTTCTGCTGTGGCCACAAGAGCTTTAGCAGCTCTTCTAGGTGGAACAAGGACCCAGCATAGCTCTTCCAGATCCCTTCTGCCTAGAAAAGCCCCTTCCTTACATGGGGCAGGTGTGGCACCTCCTCTCACAGCTCCCCCCACACACACACCTAGCAGACACAGCCACCACTCTGGCCTTTATGCAGTTTTACTCCTCTCCAGGGTGCTCAGAACTACCTGGAACACTTCTGTTTACCGTGTCCTCCACCAAAGGGTAGTGTTGAGGAACCAGGGACTGATTTATTTTAGAGCACAATATATGTACTGGAGGAAAGAAAGCTCCTGTCCAAGAGAGAAATAGACGGGCGATCCGAGCAGGCTGCCCTCGAAAACAGGGATTTTGTCTGGATGTACTCAACGATCCAACAGTGCCTGGCACAGGACAAATATTCCTGGACAGGCTTCGGCAGCAAGGAAAAGGAAAGGAGCCACACTGGCGTTGGAGGGAGCACGTACGGCTCAGAGGAAGCACCGGCACATTAGTGTCAGGAAGCAGGAGTAGGGCGAAGAAGCAGAGTGCGACACAGAAAGGCTGGCAAACCACAGAGGAGGATTCGGACTTCATCCTGCGGTCTACTGGGAGGATTCAGTGTTTTGAGCAAATGAAGATCCACTCCAACTTTACCCAGCCCAGGTCCAGTTCACGTGGTGAGTGCAAAGGTCAACAGCACATGCTCCCTCCTCCAGCTGCAGGCTTGGGGGTGAGGGGCTGAAAGCTTCTGGAGAATTATCCCGGCAGCCACGTGCAGGACAGATTCGAGGAAGGAGAATCTAGTTAGAACTGCCAGACTGAGGGGAGTAAGAAGTAGCATGCATCACAGGCGCAAGTTCAAGAGGACAATGACAATGAAACAAACAGGAAAACCAGAGGGCCACTAGGCTAGGTAAGCAATCTAAAGGTGACAGGAATTCTTTGAGCCTTCCGGTCAAAACACACAACAGGGTGGGGGATATAGCTCAGTGGCGCAAGCACAAGGTCCCAAGTTCAATTCCTAGTACCAAAAGTCAAAACATGACAACAAGAAAGCCCACCACAAGCCCCCTGCACTACAAACCAAGAGAAAATCCTTGGGGTCATCAGGGTGGCGCATCAACCCGAGCGCAGACGCAGGCTGAGGGCAGGGGACCAACTACAGTCCTGGGTGGAGTGGTGACAGTGGCCACAGGGCCATGAGACAACACAGAGCACAGAAGAGAGCAGCTCGGGGAACCAGCATGCGGTGCTAACTCAAAAGCAAGGAGAGCGACAGGCTCGGTGACAGTCGCAGTGTCTGAGTGTGCGCTAAACGCCACGCGGAGGGAGCATCACTGCCGGGAGGGTCCTCTTCTCTGCAGCACCAGTTTGCAGAGCCCCGAGCTGCGGTGAGGGAAGACGCGGCGAGGAGCAGCAGGGGCAGCCCTTCCTACAACAACTGGACAGCTGAGAGAACGGCGGTTCATTCCAAAGGCGACACGCTGCGCTCCAACATGGAAGTCTCCAAATTTGAAGGTAGGGAGGAAAAAACGATTTCAGATGACAGCTGAGGTGAGCAGAGGGAAGGTTAAATGAGCTAGCTACATTCCTTTTCAATTAGTTTACAAAACAAGATGACGGAACTGAGATTTGTCATTGTAAAAATGGAAAAACGGCCAGCGAGATAGCTTAGCCATCTAAAGCGCCTGAGTAGGCAAGCTTAGGCAACCACAGGGATCGTGGTTCAATCCTTGGCACCACATGCTGTGCCAGCCCTACCTTCAGGGCGGCTGAACCAACCATAATATAAAAAATGGGAGGCTGGGGAGATAACTCAATGGCATAAGTGCTTGCCTGGTAAGCATAAGGACCCGAGTTCAATCCCCGGTTCTGCAAAAAAAAAAAAAAGGGGGGGAAAACAAAAATGTATAAGCTTATATCCTGTATTTCTTCAGTGAGCAGAAGTGGATGGCACCTATTCAGAGTTAAGAGGAAAACAAATTCTAAGGCATGTGAAAAGTACTATATTAATAAGATGATTACCATGAAATAGGGCCCATTCGGGACCATTCAGGATGAACTTGTACAGCCAAGAAAGCACAATTATTCAACTGCCTCCACACACATGCTACAACTCCTGACAAAGAAAATCAATGGAAGATTTGCCAACAGGAGCCCAGCAATAGGAAAGACGTGAATGATAAAGTTCAGGCTCCATCTAAAACACATCAGGACAAGCTAAGCATCTTGATCCAACTGAGCCGCATAAACAAAATACCATAAACCAAGGGTCGTAGCCAGACATAGTAGTGCACACCTGCAACCTCAGCACTTGGAACCTGAGGCAGGACTGCCACAAGTTCAAGGCCAGTCTGGGCTACAAAATGAGCCCATTTCAAAAAATAAAACAAAGTAGTGGCTCATAAACAAGAGACACGTACTTCTCCCAGTTCCAAAAGCTAAAAAGGTTAAGGTGAGGTTGGAGATGGATTCTGAGAAGGGGCTGCTGTGCAAGTACTTTCACAGGACCACTGAAGGTGAAAGGAGCAGAATAGGCTGGCATGGCTTTCTTCTCCAGGTGTTTTTTCACCTTGCTTTTCCTCTCTTATTTGGCCCAAGCACTCTCAGCAGAACCACTTCTCTCCCACTCTGCATTCTCCCTTTCTGCTTCTTTTACTGCTGGGAATAGAGCGGGATTGAGTCCGCTGAAGGTCCGGTTTCTCCCCTCAGGGCGGCCACTCCATTCCTGTGAACTATGCCATCCCTCATCCCCCTCCCCCTGTCCTCTCCCCAGTCGGCTTAGCAATCTGTTTGCTCTGCCTGGATGCTGGGTCAGTGGAGAGACACAAAGTAGCAGAGACAAGGTCACAGCCAGCAGGGCTGGCTGCACATGCAGAAGCTTTGGTGTAACTGGAACCTGGTGCACAGACCTATCCCTGGAAGTAGCTCCACAGCCTGGAGGGAGTAAGCACAGTGCTAAGGGACGAAACAGAAAACCACCACAGGATGGAGAGGGGGAAAGAGGGTCCCGACGACGGCCCCAGCCACCTCCTGGAGCAAGCGCTGCTGCAGTTAACCAGGAGAGTAGCTGGCCGCCAAGGCCAAGCGTGGGACACAAGTTCCTTAACTGGGTCAGAGGAACTCTCAAGCTTCTCCTAGAGGAAGAAGGCATAACGGAACAGAATCACAGCACCCATGGGTTTAGCATGTTCTTAAACAGAATTACTGAAGCAGTGGGTTTAATGCTTTAAAACCAGAGGACATAGGCGCCAGGACCCCGGGCATGCAGGTCCGAGGGGCACTGAGATGGCAATTAAGACTGGGCCCTCAATTAAAATTACAATTACAGGCAAGCGCACCTGTAATCCCAGCTCTTTGGAGGCTGTAAACAGACGGATCACTACAAGTCCGATCTAGTAGTGAGATCCTGAACACCTCGTAGGCCCTTCCTTAAAATAAAAAAATCAGAGGAGGCATAAGTGGGCATTTCCATTGTTTTAAGTGCTTAAATCTACCATGCGCTACAAAAGTACATGATATCATAAATGTCTTAATATGAAAATAAAGGACTCAAACTTGAATAGATGTTCTACATATTCTTTATGTGCAATTCTAAAAACAAAATAAAAGAAAAAAGAACACCCTGCACCTCAAAATCATTCATGTGGTAGTGAAACCTTACATGTGCTGACAGGAAGCTAAGGGCAGTCTGTCCCCTTTAGCCTAACAGTTCATGCATTCTCCTGTACACATAGTAACCACTGAAGAAAGGTACTGCAGTGGACCTGGCCCACTCTTCAGGTTTCTGGGTTTTTTGCACTATGGCCAGATCAGCCTGCCCTGGGGGTAGGCCTGGTGCAGCACGTGGTGGTGCCTGGGATCGACTAAGCTGCTTTTCTACGCAGGCGTTTTAGACTGCTCAACCATCTTGCCGACTCCATCATTATTTTTTCTTTGAGACAAGGTCTCACACAAGGTGCGAGTTCCAGACCAACACAAGTGAGCTCATGGCCAGCTTGAACGGCACAGCAAGACCCTGTCTCAAAAAGACAAAAAAAAAAAAAAAGAAAGAAAGAAAGAATACCAGGATTATAGGTGTACACAATACCTAGGTCCAAAAAATTTCTCAAACTATTAAACCCCAAGGATTTTGAGTGGTGGACTGTGACCCTACAGCAACAATTACTGGCATTCAGAGAACTATTAATGACGTGTCAAGCACTTAGATCACTTTATATGCTATGTAGTAATTCATTAATCCTTCCCATCAAAAGACAGTAACTGTAATAACACTCATCTTCCAGAGAAGAAAACTAAGGCACAAAGAGATTAAGTCAATTGCCTAACATCATACACTAACTGGGATTAATAAAATATTTAAAATATTACGGATGAGGTGAAGAAAACACAGCAATTGCTAATTATGATAAGGTGGATGGTAGGAGTCATTTTTATTTTTCGCTATTCAATTTATACTTCTAAAATGTAAGGAATCAAATTTTTAAAAAATTTCCTGCACTTAGAAATTCTCTTTTATATGCAACCCCCAAATCCATTTACATAAACTGCATAGTATAAAATCCAAACGCATTTGCTTCCATAAATATCTTCAACTCTGCACACTCCACCATTTGGTGTGTATTCTTTAACGAAACCCTGGGCTTCACTCCCCCTTTCACTTACGTACACCAAGACACCTCCTCACGTCTACATTCTCTCAGCATCACCACTTTGCCGGTGCTTCATGAAGAAGCACCCCACTTGGGGCGTGGCCTGACAACCACGCTGAGACACTCTGTACCTAGAGTGCAGTGATCAGGAGCGCTGGCTGGAGTCAAGTCCTAGCTTCCGCATTTCTTTATGCCACAGTGCTGCCTTCTGAAAAATGGGCCAATTAATGACCCACTTCACGGGACTGCTACAGGGGCTAAAAGTATAAATGAGGTCTTTTGTTCGGTTGATTCTTCCGGGTGTGTGTGCCCCCAGGGTCCAGCGCATGCTGGCTCTGTCACACAGGAGCTACGACTCTATCCAACACAGCTCTATTACCAACCATATTACAACTGATACACTTCACAAAGGCCTTTATTACATCAATACAAATTCCTTTAAATGGAAATGTCCATGTCAGAAGGCATGTCCTTTATTTTTTTTAAAATAATTTTATTTATTTATTTTTGTATTATGGCTGGCTCAGCCTGCCCTGGGGCTGGGGCTGGCACAGCATGTGGTGCTGGGGATCGAACCGCGGTCCTTCCAGTTCCTAAGTTTTCCTAAGCAGGTGCTCTAGACCACTGAACCATCTCACTGGCCCAGAAGGCATGTTCTTTAAAATAAAAAAGAAAAACCAGGGTCTCCCTATGTAGCCCAGGCTGGTCTCCAACTCTGAGGAATCCTCCTTCCTCTGCCTCCCAAGTACTAGGATTACAAGCATGTGCCACCATGGCCAGGAAGAAGGTGTGTCTCATTTTTAAGGCTTTACTCTGCCAAATTACAATGTTAATTTACAACTTTTTATCAAAGAACCCACTCACCTAATATTTATTTCTCAGCAGGGTGTGGTGGCACATGCCTATAATCCCAGCACTCAGTAGGCGGAAACAGGAGGATTATGAGCTCAAGGTCAACCTGGACTACAAAAGTGAGACTTCCTGTTAAAAAAAAAAAAAATTGAGGCTGAGCATGGTGGCCTATGCCTGTAATCCCAGCACTTAGGAGGCTGAGGCAGGAGGACTGGTGCAAGTTCAAGACCAGCCTGGGCTAAAAAGTGAGCTCAAGGCCAACTTGAAGTGCATAGCTAAACCCTGTCTCAAACACACACACACACACACACACACACACAGTACTCTATTGGAGAAAGTAAAAATTATGATACAATGCTCAATTGTTTCAGTTCGTTTTGCTCTTCTCAACTCCAGCAACCCTGGACATTTTATAGATCTTAGCTTGTAGAGACCCCCAGGACACCTAACTCAAGTTCTCTTTCAATACATCAGCTCTTCTACTCTCGAATTCCCAACTCAGACACTTATTAAGGGTTGGGAAAAGCCTACCACCCAAAATAATCCATTTCACTTTTGCAAAATAGAGGAAATGCCTCTCAGAACACTGTTGTAATCTGCCTCCAACTTCTATCCTTTCTTTGATCCTCTTTCTGTTCAGATTCAACCTTTCTGACAGAGCCCCAAATAAAGTTGCTGCTACTTCTTACAGGAACTTCTCTCTTTAGGCCAGATACCCCAGTTTTCCGCATGTCCTCATTTCCCTTTCTCCCACAGCCAAGGTCCCTGGGTGCCCTACAGCTTGGTGAGGTTAAACCTGGTGTCTACAACCTTGGGAACTTCAACAAAGGAGCCCCGGTCCTTCCCTACTTAAGCTTTGTGTGCCTGTTTTTGTTGCTGTTCTGTTGCTTTAAGTAATCTACAGGAAACTGTAATATAGTATCAGGTTCAGGGAAAGATACAGGACCCCCACTGGATAGGATGCTGATACAGTGTCACTGGCATAATGACCAGTACAAAGTGCAACAGGACCAACACTTCATATACATGCGGGCTACCACTTAATCATTCTGCTTTCAGAAAAGGTATAAGGAAGTACAATCTGACTAATATTAATGCTAAAATTATGAAGTCTTTTAGCACATTGTCTAATGCACAAGGTTATTAAAAGGTAATAAGGTTCTTAGCAAAAGGTAGGAGAGCTAGGGCTAAGCCTTTGAGACTTCTAGGTCTGAAACTGTCAATGGCTCTGCACAAGTTGATCCGTATTGGAGAAACTACTAGGAGCCTAGGCCCACACCCCTGCACTCACGTCAAGATGTGGTCAGCCCAAAGAAAGGCGAACCATCCCAGCAGAGTGCACTGAGGGCTGCGCACCGGAGCACACAGCGGCGGCAAGGACCACACAGAGGCCCTGGTCCTAACTTCGTCTGGCGACAGAAATACCTTTGGATATAACGGGGCTGGGGGAGGGGCACTCCGTCCCTCCGTCCCACCGAAAAGAAAAATCTTCAAAGACATCTGTGCTACAGAAACATGATTACGTGATGAAAAGCTAAGGTCAATGGAATAATATTCGTTAAAAAACTAAGTTGCCCTCAATAGGCTAACGGCAGTTTATAACTTACCCGTTACAAAGAGTTCAAAGATCTCCAAAATAAAGAAATGCTTGAGACAGAAATGCTAATTACCTTCACTTGAACATTTCACATTGATACATACATAAAATCATCATACTGGACCAGAAAAATATGCCCAACTATCTGTTAACTTGAGAAGAGTGAGGAAACCAGCCAGGCCTGCTCCCCACGCCTGTGGTTATCCCCGCAACTCAGGAAGCTACGTAAGGGAACTGCACGCTCGAAGCCAGCCCGGGCAAGTTCCCCAAAGCTGCCTCAAAATAAAACTTAAGACGGGCTGGGCAGCCCTGAAGCTCAGAGCAGAGCTGCCTGCTCACACTGACCATGCGGGAGGCTCCGCTTCTATCCCCAGGACCACAAAAAAGAAAAAGGAAACCACGTCAAACATCTCCTCTGGGTTTCTTTTTAACGTGAGCCAAGTGAGAGAAGAGAGATGGAAACCATCAGTCGGAGAGCTCATCTGCACTTAGGCTACCTGTGCAGAGCGGAACCTGCAAAGGGGAACTAGGTAAGGGTCTCACACACTCTCAAAAGTGAACTCATGGCCGGGCGTGGTGGCGTACGCCTGTAATCCCAGCACTTGGGAGGCTGAGGCAGGAGGATCAGTGCAAGTTTGAGACCAGCCTGGGCTACAAAAGTGAGTTCAAGGCCAGCCTGAACTGCACAGCGAGACCTTCTCAAAAAGACGAAAAAAAAAAAAAAAACATGATTCAAAGCATTATTAAACAACCAGGCCTGGGGCGCACACCTGCAATTCCAGCACTCAGGAGGCCGAGGCAGGAGAAGCCCAAGTTTGAGGCCAGCCTGGGCGACATAGTGAGACCCTGCATCAAAACCACCACAAAATATCATGGAACAGCTGAGGTTTGGGACACATGGCTGTAATCCCAGAGGCTGAGACAAGACAGGCCCATGTTAAAGGCCAGCTGAGGCAACTCAGCAAAACCACTGTCTCAAAATAAAAGGGGCTGGCTGGGGATGTAGCTCAGTGTGAAGGCTCTGGGTTCAAACCACAGTGCCATGGGGAAAAAAAAATTTATAAATTCCTTTTTTTTTTTTTTCTAAATTCCTAATGGCACATTTGCTTTATCTGTTGAAAGGCTGGAGAGGAGAGAGGTTGTAAATCCAAATAAAATTAACCAAGATCCAGCCTATTTTCATACAAACAGCAAACATTAAAAATACACCTGGCATTTTCTAACAATTACATAAAGAATGACCAGATGCTTCCTGTTGATGGAACAGGAGTATGACTGACAGATTCAGACTAGAGTTCACAAAACAACTGAAAACATTTGAACTCCTTTCAAAAGAATGACACTGAAGTATCTTAGAAGCTTACACTTGTGGTATAATCGGAGCCCACCCAGGAAACCCAGATCCTTCCAGACAACGGGGTAAAGCTAACGGTGTGTGTCAAGCGGCTTGTGTCAAACTACTGTTTCACCAAAGGTTTCACTGAAGGACTTTTCTACAGTTCTCAGTGTTTTGATTCTGTTTACACACAAATTTTCGTAAGCACACCTAACACAGAATTCATGTTTTGTGTACATTAAAGACATGCATTGAAACTAAAAGATAAGTTTAATCACTTAGAATATCTCTAAACATTCCAGATTCTCCACAATCATAGATTATGTAATCTTTATCTATGTAACCTACTGTTTATGCATCTAAATCCCAGTTCTTTTTTCAGTACTGGAAACTGAACAAAGAGCCTCTGCACTGAGCTATGCCCCCCAGCACTTCTTATAAAAACTTTTTTTTGAGACAAGGTTTCATCAAGTTGCTAAACTGCCCAGGTTGGCCTGGAACTTGTGATCAACTGCCTCGGGTCCCCAAGAGGGCTGCTATGACAGGCATGCACCACCACACCTGGCCTAAATCCCACTTTAAAAAAAAAGAGCCCAAAGAAAATGCATAGTAGTCATTCTTATCTGTACTTTTAAAGTCTTGCACAATGCCCTGACTTGACCCACATGGTGAAAGCAGATGACATAGTTGTGCATTTAAAAAAATAGGAGGGTATCTGTGGAGTTTCCCAGAGGTTACACGGTGTGACACAAGAGGCCAATGCAGTAGATTTAAGAATGTGTCTTCTATTAAACCAGGCATTCGAAAGATTTGCAGCTATAAAAAACAATGCCACTCTTGTCTGTCATTTGTCTATACATGCGCTGGATGTTTTGTTGAAAAACTATTTAAAGGAAAAGCGATAAAGGGATCTTTAGATTTCTTAAATTCAAAGTCTGTGCCTGAGAGTGGAAATGTCAAAATCTGTAGCAAGTGGCGGCACTCGCCCATAATCTCAGTCCTTGGGAGGCTGAGGCAGGAGGATTGCCTAGAGTTTAAGGGTGCAGCCTGAGCTCCATATGGTTTCAAGGCCAGCCTGTGCTACAAAGGAGACCCTGTCTCATTGGCGACCACACCTATAATCCTAGCACTCCTCAGACCAAGGCAGGAGGATTACAAGTTCAAGGACAGGAAGGCCAGACTGAACAAGAACTTATCTCAAAAGAAGAAAAAACATAAACCAAGCTCGCGGCCCCTCGTGAGATAAATTACGTGCCGATGAGAATCTCTCATCACTAACCTCAACAGAACACCTTGGGGTGCACTTTCAACTCTGGGATGACAAAGCTGCTCTGTAAGGGTCGCTGACAAAGTCCATCTAATCTTTTATTCCCCCACAATAAAAGAAAATTTTTTTTAAACTTTACAGAAAATAACTTGCCTGATGTGAGACCGCAAACCAGAGTCCAGAAACAAAACTTAAAAACTCTCCGCCCATGGCGTGGCCCCCTCCGGCAGCCCCCCGGTCCCGGCCCCGGCCCCGCGCACAGCTCCGCCGGCCGGGCAGGGCCAGGCCGGGGCGCGCGCTCCAGGCGCCGCCGTCGCTCCGGGTGCGGGCCTCCGCGGGCGGCCTGGAGACCGGGCGGCGCCTCGGCCACGGGGCCCACTCTGCGCACCGATCGCGCGGGCGGCCGCTGCGAGCGAGGGGGCTGGCGGCGTCCCCGCTCGGCGGGGCCCGGGTCCGAGGCGAGCTCTCCGGCTGGGGCGGCTGCACGCCCGCGGGATCCGGGCGCCGGACAAAGGAGGCTCCGGGCCGGGCACCTCCCGCCCGCCCGCCCGCGCCGCTGACCCCGGCCCGGCCCGGCCCATCCCGCGCCCGGGCGCGGCCGCCTCCATGTCTGCGGCCTCCATGTCCCGCGCGGGGCCGGGGACAAAGCGCAGCGGCGGCGGCGGCGGCCGGGGGGAAGCGGGCGCCGGGCCGACCCCGCCGACCCCCGCGGAATCCGCGGGTCCGGGAGCCCCGGAAACCCGGCGCCTTAATGCAATAAACAGGAAATCGCGGGGATGATCTGGGTTCCGGGGGAAGTGGAATTATTTTTTACCAGCGAAGAGATCAACTTCCACATCCGGTGGTAACCGGGCCCCACACAGACCCGCACTGACCTGGAAAAGCTTCGGGAGCGGCGGCGGCGGGCGGGGGCGGGCGCGAGGCGCCTGGAGGCCGGCCGGGCTGACGCGGCCCGCTACACTCGGCGCGCGCGGGCGGCGCACGGCGCTCTTTTCCGAAAGTGCCGCGTCGGGCCGGCGCCCGAAACCCACGCCGAAGACTCCGCCGGGCCGCGCGCGGAGGGACACATGGCGCCGCGGCCCTGCGGCCCGCCGCGTCCTTCCGCGCGGGGGCCGGCGACCCGGCGATCGCGAGCGGCTGCGCGCCCACCGGCGCCCTCGGCCCTGTTCCGGTGGGAGCTTGGGGCGAGCGGGGCTGGGCTAGGTGGTTAACGGGGGCTAGGAAAATAGGCCATTTCGAGCGTTCCGCCACACAAAGGAGGCGGCGGAGGGATCCGCGCCTTGACCGCGAGTCCCGGCGGACCGCGCCTGCGCAGAGCGAGGAGGGCGCCGCGCGGGCCACGTGCGCGCGAGCGCGGCCGCCGCCCCTTCCTGCGTGGGGCCTGGGCCGCCCGCAGCCCGGAGGCTGGCTGGCTGCCCACGGCGGCTGCCGGGGGCTGGGAGTTGGCAGCTGCGCCCCTCCCGCAGTGCCCCGCGTAGCCCGGGGACGGGAGGAACCCAGCGTGTCCGGTAAACTGAATAGGACGACGGGTGTGTTGCGATAGCCTTTTTTTTGGTGGTGATATTGGGGACTGAGCCCCAGGCTTTCGCCCTGAGCTACGTCCTCGGCTCTTTTATTTTGACACAGGAGCTCGCGAACTTCCCCAGGCGCGATCTGAACTGCTGATCCTTCTGCCTCAGCCCACCCCCAGAGTCTTGGTATGACAGGTGTGCACCCCCATATTCGGTTTACCTTTTCATTTTTTCAAACATTCTAACGGTGTTCGAGAATTCCTCAGATGGGCTGTTTCGCCAGGGGTTTTTCTGCTTTTGCGTGCCTGGACTGTCAAGGGTTTTGTTACATTGTCTTTTAAAAGTAACAAGGGTTTCTTTGGTAGGGAGATGCAAAGGGAGAGCCACGTGGGCTTAGTTTACCTGAGGTTTACAAAATAACTCAGCTTGCTGCTACATTGTAGCGGAGAGCCTGCAACCGCAGAGGCCCCGCTGAGTGTGTTCCCGCGGAGCCCACAGGATTGAACGAACCTGTGTTGCACACAGTCTTCAGCCGTCTCAGACGAGTAATCTTTCTTTCCCCGCCTTGACCTGAGTGACCCTGATGCGGTAAAGATTTGCGGTCCTGCTGTAGCTTAGTAAAGGATCGGGCCTGGGTGGGTGTTTTCAATATTTTCATTGCTTCCGCGGACGGAAAAAAAAAAAAACAACGACGAACTGCCGGGGGCTGAGTTTGAGTAGACATCCAAGCTACTGATCGCTTCGGACTCCTTGCCTGCGCTCCAGTGTAAACCGTGGGCATCGCTGGGAACATGAGGAGGACTGCTTCATGCCTGGGAGGGAGGAGCCAGGGCCACTGGAGGAGCTGCGGCTGGGAGGCCTTGGGGGGTTCCGGAGTGACGAGGCGCAGCTGGGAGAGGATCGCGGCTGGGGTGGGTGAGGCGTAGCCACTGTCCAGGGAGCCTGCAGGTGCGCCGTGGGTCCACCTGGCAGCCCTGTGCAGAAATTAGCCTCTGCGAGCCTGCAGAAGACAGGACCATTTCAAAGTAAGAACGTGGCCGAAGCTGTATTTTTTTGTTTTTTTTTTTTGAACCTTGACTGTTATGCAAAATTCCAAGGCAAGTAAAGGAGTCTGGAGAAGAGAGGAGTCAGAGGGCGCAGGTGGGGCTCCCTGGTAAAGAATCTCCCTAGGAGGGCGATGTCTGAGGTGGCCCGTGCCTCCGAAGGGCGCTGGGAGGACACGGTGTCCACTGAGGTCTTAAGGCAGAGACGTCACCAGGGAAGGACAAAGGCTCCGTTCTGACTACATGGAATTTGCGTTGCCTGGGAGCTGACCAACCAGGTGAGTCCAGCTGGCCACCAGGTAATCGCGCGTCCACCAGTTGACACCGGAGCACCCCATGTGGGCGCGACGCTGTTCCTCACGCTGAAAGTGCCACCGCAAGAACGATAGGCTTCCTGTTCCTCCTTCCCGTGAGGGCCAGAAAGAAAGCACGTGAAGGACCTGGCGAGAGATGCGAGGTGGCCTTCAGAGACGTTCTCTGGGCTGGGACTGGGAGGAGGTTGGGGCAGCAGGGCCAAGGCCTGAGGGCGAGTTGGTGGGTGTGGCTGAGGTCTGGAGAACGAGGAGAGGCCCAGCAGCCTCGGAGGCTGGTGCAGGAGAGTGGCGAGCGGGAGCCCGGCTGTAACAATGAGCAAGACCCTGGTGGAAAAAAAAAAAAACTGCTTAGGCAGACGCAGGGACCAGGGTTCAACCCCAGCGTGTGGTCCGGCCCCGCCCCTGGGGCGCGCTGCCATGGTGATTGAGACTGGGCCCGTAATCCCAGCCCTTGGGGGCTGAAAACAGGAGGATCACTATCAGCCTGATCTGTGGAGTGAGACCCTGCAGATCCTGTAGTAAATACATTTTTTAAAAAAATTTTTAAATAAAAAGGTGAGATTCAGCCCTATGTAAAAACCCTGGGTCCACCATCAGTACCTCGAAAAGGAAAAAAGGAAGAGATGGTAGGAGAGAGGCCTGCAGCCTTCATAAATAAGGTGGAACCCTGAGGGCTTAAGAAAAGGAGTGGCCTGGCTGAGGAGCGAGGGCAGGAATCGCGGTGGACCAGCCTTGGGGTCCAGCTGCCTGGGCCCGCACAGCCTTAGAAAGGTGAGCTGCAGTGCAGCTTCAGAGTGGCCACAGACAAAAAGTAAAAGCGTGAGGTTCTAGAATAGCCCAACATTGTTTCCCATGTGATCAGTATAACAAGTTACTCAGCATTTTGCAGTGTTTTATATTCTTTTTCTCATTACGAAGTGCTTGCCGTCTGGTATGTTTTTCCACTTAAAGTTTATCTCAATACTTCACAAAATTTCTGGTTGAAAACTGGTTTTAGTTTCAAGGTGCTTAAAAGTTTTGCAGTCTGGGGCTGGTGGTATGTGCCTGTAATCCCAGCCGTCCAGGAGGCTGAGGCAGGAGGATTGCAAGTCCAGGCCTGTGTCAAGTTTTTTTAAAGGACTGCTAATGGACTTCTGTGGTACAGTTCCTATCCTGTGTGAGGTCCTGGGTTCAATCTCCAGCATCAGCAAAGAAACAAGTGTTTGTGGTAATTGAATCATGTGACAGTATTTTTTTTAAATTGTAAAACAAAAATTGAGCTCCTAAATGAGCCACATTTCAGGTGGAGCTGGTTGCTGCTGTGTTGGGAGTGAAGTTTCAGTAGAAGGAAACAATGGAAAAGTGGGACTTCTGCCGGGTGGGAACCAGGCCAGAGGCCTTGGGCGCCACCTAAGCCCAGGGAGTGCGATTTTTTTATGGGGTGGCCAGTAAGTGACTTTGAAGGAGGGTCCCATATTAAATTATGCTCAAGCTGGGCGTAGTGGCGTACTCCTGCCCTCCCAGCACTCAGGAGACTGAGGCAGGAAGACCATTTCAAGTTTGAGACCAGCCTGGACTACAAAGTGAGCTTAAGGCCAGCCTGGACTGCAAAGCAAGACCTTGTCTTAAAAAGAAAAAATAAGGGGCTGGGGAGATAGCTCCACAGTACAAGTGCCTTCCTGGCAAGTGCAAGGTCGTGAGTTTGAACCCTGGTCCCGCCAAAAAAAAAAAAAAAGAAAGAAAAGAAAGAAGAAAAAAAGAATAATAATTAAAAAATAAATTATGCTCAAGGCTCCAAAGGCCACTAGGTGGCCTCCTGGAGACTCAGAACCAGGATCAAGTCCTGGTGCTGCCCCTGCCCTGCCCCCACCCCAGTTTGGGCTCTGAATCAGTAGGGATGCTCCAGGCTGTGCCTGGGAACTGTGGTCCATAGACCACTGCCAGTGTGGGACACTTTGCCACCGCGCCATGACTCCTTCGCAGAAGGTGAAAGGGAGAATTTAGAAGCTTCCCGCGATCAGACAGACTGCTTTTCTGCTGCTTGGATCCAGTACAAGTTCTTGGATGCAGCTTGCATGTATGTCTGTCTTTTTAAATTTCCTTCTCTAGGAATATTTATCAAAGTATCATCTTTCACGGCTGCTTTAGAGATGTTAGGATGAAGGGAAGCAGCAAGGTGACATTCTAGACTTAGATGAAGTTTTCACTCCATAGTGAGAAAGTCACAGCTCTTAACGGGAATGGATGTCTCGGGTTCAGTACTAGCTGTCACTTGCTAACTGCCTCATCGTGCAGCCCCTAGCCACAGCCTGTTACAATAAAACCGGTATTGGCTCCATTTCTCCCCCTGCCCCCAAACAGGCTAAAGCAGATTAAATAAGTTGCCTAAGGTCACCAGGCTCATTGATTTGGGAGGCAGCCTTGTAGAACAGGTCTCATTCCAAAACGGCATTCCTGGTCACATTTTTTTTTACACGAGTACATGTTCAGTAGCTAGCAGATTTCCCAGCACAGAGAATGCAGAGGCTGCCTGAAGTGAGCTACGTTGTTGCCCCAAAGGATCATTGATAAATTTGGGGCCAGAATAAGGGGAGTTAGAGGTATTCAGACAGCGTCGAGAAAACCCATTCATTTCTACAACCGAAATCTCTTTCTTGTCTAAATGTTTTATAACAACTCCATAGCTTTCCAATGAAAATAACCCAATAGAAAAATAGGTATGAGGCTTTTATACGTGCATCATAGAAGATGTTTGCATCGCCATTAAGCACAAGGGGCTCAGCTTTTTTAGTAGGAAAATGCATATTTTAGACACTCCCCCAGCTGTAGTTAAAAATGGGAAAACCAGAGAATACCAAATGTTGGCCACAGTTCAGCAACTGTGGATGGGATACATACTGTTCAGACCACTCTGGAAAACTCAAGTTCAAAAATGGGGTAAGCCCCAACTAAATTTAGGGATATATGCTGACGTAAAATTATCAAGAAATAACTTTGTAGCCGGGCATGGTGG
>PVKN010007510.1:0-26517 GCA_004027915.1 Capromys pilorides | reverse complement strand
AGGGCACAGCTGACAGACAGGGCCCCTTAGTGCTCCACCTGTAGCCTGTAGTGGAAGCACTGTCCTGGTTGCTGACCTGGGCAGGACACGTGGTTCTGTCTGGAGCTCAGCCCCTGCCTCCAAGCCAAGGGCCTTTGGGGAAAGTGAAGCTCACACATTTTCTCTCTTCCAGGTATCCTGTTTGGTATTCTGTGCACGTCCATGGCCGTGGCGGCTTCCCTCATGGGGAGTGTTGTGCAGGTAACCCCGGGGGGCGAAGTTGCAATTTCACACAGGGCTCTCTCTTCTCTTTCGGTGATAGCTGCTGGGTCCAGAGGTGATGGGGATGTTCCCTGTCAGCCTAATGGCTTTTAGAAACTACTAAAACTGAGAATGAGGTAATGACAAAGTACATTCTGTTCAAATTAGAGACCGTAGATCCTAGGAAAACCTTTCAAATTAATAGAAGAATGTTAATAACCACTTGGCTGTGTGCAATCTGAGTGCTTCAGATGTGCGCTTAGATGTTCTGGCCCATTCCACCCCCACGCCTGCCCTAAGAGGCGGTGTAGCCACTGCATCCACTTCCTAGGAGCAGAAGCTGATGGTGACCCCACATTGGCTTCACTGGAGCAGAGTGACGCTAGGCAACAGCCCCGTCCTCTAGCTGTGGTCTCCGCTCAACTGCTCCTCATCCCTTCAACTCTGAACTGCACAAAACATGAGGATAGGAGGGAGCCTTGGATGGCTCTTCCGACTCCTCCCAGGGCAGCCAATCCCAGGTGAGGGTGAAATTATCCTGCTCGGGTTCCCACGGTGCATGGGAGTCCCAGGCTTCTCAGGACCGCTCACTGAGTTGTTGCCAGAAAAGCAAATCTTCGGCTTCTACTCCAAGTTCCCCCGGTCAGTCTCTTTTGTGTCTTTGTGAAATCTGAGCATTTGTAAGGTATTTTTGGCACTGAATAGTCTTTCAGTAAATGTGGCTTAGCGGATGATACCCATCAGAGTAGATAACAACCACCTAACAGTGAGCTGGGATAGCGCTTTGTAGATGAGAATTCAGGAATTCCTTGAGGGGCAGTAATGCAAAAGGATGCCGTTACACACACAATGCCAGCACTTACAGAATTCCTGTCACCAGTCACAGAAAACAAGGACCTTCTGGAATGACACCTACTTTTCAAGGCAAATCCTCCTTGAGGACTGCTTCCACAGGGTCTTTCATTTCCCTGTTAAAGTTCAGGGACGTGTCTGGGATAGGTGAGTGACGGGACAGTTTGCTTGTCTGCAGGAGATAACTTTTGCTGCTAGAACTCTGGTGTCCTCTCCAACCGGCTGGGGTCCCCATGTCACCACAGGTGCCTGCTCGTCTCGTCTCTTTACAACATCCAAGGCACATGGGAAGCTCCTCAGCCCCACAGAACCGTCAGTTTGGCAGGCTTGTGTGGAGAGCCCTCCTACGCATCTTGAAAGGGCTGGATTTTCGAGGATGTGGGGCCGTATTTCCCAGTCTTCTCAGAAACTTTGTTCCTCTTTGCTTTCCCTACTTCATTGCAATTAGCTTTGTCTCATGAAGAAGTGTCACTGTTCCCCTCTGGTGGTCATTGGAATGACAACTGTGTTAGCTTTCAGAGACATTTGTATTTTCCGATTGATGACGCGGAGGGCTAGGATAGGTGGGAAGCAAGAGTTATAGGCAGGTGGGGAAGCACCGTGCACTAAGGCGGCAGAGCATCCCGGGCTCCTTTCCTCATTGGGCAAAGTTTGTGCCACGCAGTTCACACAACACAGAAGACGCTGGTGCCCCACAAATACGAACCTGATCTGGTTCCTGGGCCAGGGGTTTGTCCCCGAGGTCCACTCATCTCCCTGCGCTCATCTGGCATTGATGGGGGCAAGGAGATGCCTGCAGTTTAATTCTCAAAACAGCTTTGCCCTCTTACCCTGAACTTCTGTCAAGAATAAAACAAATCTCTGTTGTACTGAAGTCAGAGAGCCAGGGTGCATCTGACCTTCCCCCGATCCACCCCTTACTTCTGATGTACGTTTGTGGGAGATCTAGGTTGTTCCTCTTGCGTTGTTTCTGCAGGGCTAAGGTATTGCTTTATTTTAAGAATCTATGCGATCCATTCCAGAGGCATCCTAGTGTAAAAAGCGCTAAGGGATCCGTTTTCCATGTGGAAAGACGCTGACCCACTATGTGCGGTATCTCTGCTGTGGACCCACAGCACACATCAGCGTGCTGAAGGCTGTGGGGAACCTAGCAGCATGCGCAGCGCCTCCACTGCACCTAGGGACCCAGAGCCTTCCTCGGGTGGCGTGGAGGGCAGTGCCAGAGCGCAGCCGCCAGCCTCCCCTGCATGAGCGCTCAGCAGGGTGTCCACGGGGAAGTCACTCTTCCCAAGATGCTTCTGTCATTAGCTTGTTCTTTTCAAGTGTGTGGTGACTTTGAGACACGTCTTAGACAGTGCTCTTTAGATCTCAGCGCATTCCAGCAGTCAGAGCACCTGGACGGCTCAGGAATCCGAGTTCTGGAGTAGAGGCGGTTGGGAGCAGCAGAGGCCCAGGAAGAACTGTCCATGCTCCGGGGCCCTTGGCTTGAGGCCTGTAGAGGTCAGGCAGGATTGGGCACTTTTTCTTGGATTCTACATTGAGGGCATCATGAAGCAAACAAACCAAACCACAGCAAACCGCGAGCATCTGTTCCGGGGGCACCTCGTAGAAGCACGAGGTACGGAGGGTGATGGAAATGACTTGGCCAAAGCCGGAGGGCAGCCTCCCCCGCAGACCACCGCGCTGAGCCTCTGTCCCCCACCTGTAGGACTATCGCAGGTGGGATGTGAACATTGAGGAGGAATGAATGAACTTTGAATTAGATGAATTTTAATTCTTCTTCCAATTAAGCATGAATATGACAAGAATAAAGTAAGAATCAAAATTTTTGACTTCTGCCCTACAGAAATATGTGTATAGATTGTAATTAAATGTGTACTGCATACATTTTTTTTTTTTTGTATTATGGCTGGCTCAGCCTGCCCTGGGGGTGGAGCTAGCACAGCATGTGGTGCTGGGGATCGAACCTCAGTCCCTGCGGTTGCCTAAGCTTTCGTAAGCAGGTACTTTAGACCACTGAACCATCTTGCTGGCCCAATATGTGTATATTTAAATCCTGAAACTCTTATATTCTTCTTTCACTGGGCCAGCAAGATGGTTCAGTTCACTCTGAGGTATTCTGTTTAGTGACTTTATAAGAGTTTGTCAATGTTTTTCATTAGGGAAAGATAAACATGTCTAGCATTTTATTGACCTGTCTCAATAATTGCTCATCAATTCCAAACTGAGCAACAGATATTATGAAATGATGTTACATCACACAGCAGGGGCTACCAGGCATTGTAAGATAGAGGCCGGGGAAAGGACACCACTGAGGCCACTTGTATCTGATGGCAGATCTGAGGTTCTGGGTTCTCTAAAGTTTAACCTGGAAAGGATCATGACCGTGTGATGCTTCCCATCTTTCTAAACAAGAATCTTCCATGGCAGCTGGAGGGGACAGGACAGCCGCTAGCCCTGTGCATTTGTGGAGAGGAAGAAGACAAGTCTGATGGGGAAGGGATTTCAGTTAATGATAGGAAGTTTACCGGATCCTAGCAGTGCATGCCAGGCTGGGATTGGAGCGCGAGTACTCCAACTGCTGGCGGTGGACGCTTTCCAAGCCCTTTCTCTCTTAAACGAGACAGGATATTATAGCGACTTATCTCTTGATCTTTTAAACTGCTTTTATCTTGACAGAAAATGAGGGTCTTACAACAGTGAAGATCTGAATTAAAACCTTACCTCTGCCACTTTCTGAGTGGAAATAGACTTTTTATGTTTCACTGAGCCCCAATTTTCTCCTCTACAAAGCAGTCAGTGTTACCCACTAAACCACGATGTTGAGAGATACCAGAGGCCACCTGTCTAGGGTGCCTTGGTCGCTCTTTGCTGCCTGGCGATGGGGTGGTGCCTGTCAAGCAGGAGACTTACATGAGATCTTCAGCGTGTCATTTCTCAGCGTCTTCCTGCGAGCTTGGGAGATGCCTTGTGGGGTGGCACAGGCAACCCAGAAAGCAGTGCTCTGAGCGAGGGTTATAGCACTGGGTTGTATCCCTGGCCAAAATCCCCTTCTTGCCAAGATAAAAGTAAGATTGATCAGTTAATTGCACCTTGAATGAAATGCACTTCTCTTGTGTTTACACACGCACATGAGCGCGCATGCACACACACACACACACAGAGGTGCGTGTGTGTATATACTTTTTCTTCTTTTATGCAACTGTTGCTGTGGGACTCACAACTGGTCTACAGAAAGCAGGCAGTTGATGAATGGGAGGGAGAGCATGAGGGCTGGGTGTCACCCTGGGTCCCTCCAGGGGGGCCGAGTGGCAGTGGAAGGTGTCTTATCGGTTACCTTTGTCCCACAGGCTTCCCTCAGTATCCACGGCATGTGTGGGGGACCCATGCTGGGCTTGTTTTCCTTGGGACTGGTGTTTCCTTTTGTGAACTGGAAGGTAAGCCCCATGCCCCCATCTTCACGCTTCTCAGCCCAAACCAGACCTGGTGTTTTCTTTTTTCTCTCATCTCTATGTGGAAAAGCCATTTGTTTTTGCTAGGATGAGTCCATGGATTTGTACAGAATTTAAACATGACCTGAGGGCTGGCCAAATGGCTCAGCAGATTAAAGCACCTGTAAGCAGGGGCAGAGGCCACGGGTTCTATCCCTGGGCCTGCCATGCAGGCCCTGCCTCCGGGGTATGCTGAGATGGCAATTGAGACTGGGTATAGTGCACCTATAATCCTAGCTCGTGGGAGTCTGTAAACAGGCCGATCATGACAAGTCTGATCTAGTAGTGAGACCCTGAACACGCTGAAGACCTTTCTCTAAAAAAAAGAAAAAAAAAAAAAAAAAGGCCTGAGCCCTCCTATATCTGACTTCAGTGAAGTCATTTTCAAAACAAAAAAAATCAAAGAGGGAAAGAGGAGTTCATGGACTAAAGTGTGTCACGTACTCAGCCAGCCCAGCCGACCCTTTAAGGGCAGCTCTGACTTTTCTCTCAATTCAAGGCTCATGAGATGCATTTTTAAAATGAAGTGAATTCAGAGACTGCATTAAAATACAATTTAAAAAGTTCAAAGGTTGAAAATACATGTTGATTTTATTTGTTTGCTACTTCCACAAAATAACTCATCTTACTGAACTAAGTCGTCGATGTGGGCAGTGGGGAGAGACAAGCTCGGCTGTACTCCGGCGGCTGGCGCTCCCTCACGGTCCTCTGCCAGGCAGCTCAGGGCCTGTGCTTGAGTAGAAGCTGGCAAGATGACTGTGGAGGACAGGAGTCTGAGCGCACATGCACTGGGAAGGGCGATAAAGTGAAATTGTAACAATACTGACAGAATTATAATTTTCTCAGTCTAACAGCATTGTCATCTACCTACTTAGCTGCATGTATGTTCAGAAAGTCTTTGGGCTCGGGGACCCGGGCTCTGTGTTTCTTTACATGCATGCTACAGGGCACCCTGCCCATCCTGGGTCATCCCTTGATAAGTCTCCTGGGCTGAGTGAACAGTGGCATTGGTACCACCTCTGCTGCTGTCCTGCTAGGGTTAGGATTTTGGGGTCCAGGGACATTGATGCCTTTGGGGATAATACAAGAAGACTATATACCTGAGCCCCCCACATCTATGCAGTAGCTCCATAAGGTTTTAGTGGCTTGCATCCTTTAATTTTGGTGGATCATATACTCAAAGAAATAGGAGTTCTGTTTTGTGACATGTGAATATTATATAATATCAGACTCAGAGGTCTGCGTCCCGGTCTTTCCTGGAAGGCAGCCCGCTTCTTTTGCTTCAGTGTTGTCTGTGGCTGCATCTCTGCCACAGTGGCAGAGCTGAGTGGCTTCGACTGTGGAGGGCGCAAGGCCCAGGCTATCAGCCTGGCTGTGTGGGGTACGAGCGTGCCGCAGCCTGGCCTGAGGGCAAGGCCTACGCATTCACCTCAGCCTCGGGGCATCAACTCTCCCAGACTGTGGAGAAGGCATTCTGCTGCTTTCTTCAAGGATTCTCTATGTGTTCCATGAGCTCACAGGCTTTTCCCCCTCACACAGAAGGTCCAGCTTTGTGGTCTGGACCAGAAGCCTCCACAGCCATTCTTCATGGTCGCTGGAGGTTCTGTTCCGCTCACGGGAGGAAGCAGTCCTTGTCTTCCCACTGTTTCTCCAGAAGTACAACTCGCCAACAACAGAACCGCTACCTCCGCTTTCCAGAATTTTCACTCAAACAAAACCTGTAGGATTAGAGAGTCAGGGGACTTCATGAGCTTTTCTACGTGATCGCAGCTAATAGAACCTAACTGAATCCTCTCCATTATCCGAAGTTCTCCTTTGCTCCTGAATTTCTTCGTCAGGGAATGAGGTTTAGACTCTTTTAAAGTGATGAGAACAAGAGATTAGAAAGGAAACATTCTCAGAAACCTAAATAAAGTCATGACTACACAACTTTCCACTGTCTTGATGTAGGGAATAAACTTATTCCATGAAGAGCCTGTCCTGTGACAGTTGTCTTAAGACGTGGGCCTCTCCTGATGCATGTGGTCAAGACCGGAGGTGGACAGCCATTGTCCAGGGGCAGCAGACTCCTCCTCTCAGTGTTCTATCCCAGACAGCTTTGTCTGGTCTCATTAATTTCTTTCCCTTTTCTACCATCAAGGGTGCACTAGGAGGGCTCCTGACTGGAATCACATTGTCATCTTGGGTAACCATCGGGTCCTTCATTTACCCTGCGCCAGATTCCAAGACACGGCCTTTGCCTTTATCCACGGAGCAGTGTGTCCCAACAAACCTGACCACATCAGCACCTTCGGTCGTCGCTAGCAGGTATTTTGACTTTGAAAATGGCCTAGTGCTGGAGGGTAGGCAGCAGGTTGGGGGGAAGGAAGCGCTTTGCTCAGGGGTGCTTGTACTGAAAGCTCCTTGCTCTTCCCAGAGAGTTACATGGGGCTTCCCAGACAGTTTTCCCAGGGGCTCTTCTGGTGCACAGTGGTCTGGGGGTGAGCTCAGTGTAACCGGAGGTATAAGCAAGCGTTTAGGAAGCCCTCAGGGAACTATAGTTTGATGACTACATGAACACAGGTATTAATGCAAGATGTTCCTTTCTAGGTCTGACCTGGGCAAATGATTAAAAATATGAACATGTAGGAAACACTGTGCTGTAGGGAGAAGACCACTAACTTAAACTTTAAAAATCTTCTTGGACTTGTCAGCCACCAAGTTTCTATGATAGGACAAGTGAGCAACTTTGCACTGTCAGACTACAGCATGAGGCTATGAGCATCTAAATCAGAGTTTTGTGAAGATTAAGGGGTGTATAAATTACATGTGGTCAGACCTACTATAATTTATATGTAATTTATACATGTAAAGCCTTATGTAATGATTTTGAGGTAGATGTGCTACAAATGCTGGATTTGTGGTTCTTGTTTGTCTTGAGAAGTTCTGTGGATTCAGGCAGCCTTTTCTTCTGGTTCTCCTCAGGGCTTCCCTGCAGTTTTCTGTATCGATTTTTGCTTTTTTTGCCTTCTTGAGCCCTGTTATGGTTTGTCTCTAGTTGTGCCCCCAAAGCCTCATGCAGCCATGGGGTGGACTTTTAGAGTTTATGATTAACTCATGATCCACTGGGATTATGGGTGATTCGCTGGGATTATGGGTCTGAATAGTGATGGGATTATGGGTGTGAGAACTACAGCCAGCCTCGGGCAGAGAGCCTGAATGTAATGTAAGAGAGACAGGGATAGACTTCCTCTCTTGCCAGTGTTGCTGCTACTCTTCCACGTCTCTCTTGCTCTTTGCCTCCATCATGAAAGGCTGCTCTCCACCCTATATCACTCTGCCTTGGAGCCAGCTGAGTATGGACTGAAGCCCCTACTAGCTGTGAGCTGAATAAACCTTTCCTTCCTTCATTTTCAGTGTCGGGTATTTGTCCTAAAAATGAGAGAAGAGTAACTAAAACTCACTCTCTACCTTTGAGCCTCTAACCAAGCACTTACTTTTAAAAGCACAGCTTTTAATCTTTCCCTCAGAATCTGTTCCTCTTTTAACAGCCAGATTAGGACCCATATTTCTCCTTAAGGTATGCAGTTACTTCTATTTCAAAGAGTCTCAGGATTTAGAAATAATTATTCTAAACCAATTAGCCTTTGACTCTTAAAGCTTTTCCATCACATTACTTCTGGCATCCCTGGTGTAAAATGACCAGCAAGACAGAAGCCATATCCTCATATGGCAGCATGGACATCATGTGCACAGCCCGGGTGTGCCTAACCCTTCTCTACTACTGTTTTCTCTTATATTTTCCTTGCCCTTCCCTCTCTCCTTTACACCTTTCCTCTGTCCCCTGTTCTCTTCCTCTTTAGGCAGCATCTTCTATGTGTGTACTGTACAGCAAACTTCTCTCAAGGCTGTGTGGAATGCCACCACATTCATACGAGAGAAACTGAATGAAGAAAACATGAAGCCAATTTAGCTTCTTCCACTCCCTTCCTCCTCCCTGGAAGTCAGGATTGGCCTTGTCCTGCATCCTTTAGCCAGTGCTTGGGAGCAGGGAGAAATCCTTACATAGAGGCCACATGGTCCTGGGCTGGTGGCTGTGAGCCCAGGTGGAGCAGGCAGAGCCTCAGGCCTGAGAAGGTAGAGCAGGGCATCATTAGCATAATTTCATTCATATTCTCACTGCACATTACAGCAGAGGCCACTTTTGTAGCTGGTAGGTGCATCTTTCCCCAGAACATTATCTTAAAGGTTGAACCAATGCCTGTCCATTTTTAAAGGGCCACCTTTTCCTGAGATGTACACTTAAGCAAGCAACCTTTTGGTCTTGGCTTCCTAGGACCTAGCGATGCTACCGCCCAAACCTCCTGACTGGGGGAAGCTTAGTCTGCACTGTTTCCACAGGGGTCTGCCCCTGTGTACCTTTGCTCTGCACCCAAGTCAAAGTCAGATGCCCAGGAATAAGGTCATGCCTTCCTTCCCTGTGCCAGAGACATGCAGGGGGCACCGTTTTCCCTAAGGTATTAGCTCATTGAAATTGCACCCCAAGAGGAGGACACCCAGTAGAATTCAACATGGAATACTGAACAGGGGTCCCTGCTGCAGAGTCGTGGACCTTCTGCTGCTTTGCTCCCGTTTTCCTCGGTTTCCCTTCTGCGTAAACCCCCTGCTCACACTACGCCACCTCAGCCATACTTCCCAGCCTACCGTTCAGCCACCTCCCATGCACTTGTGTCCCCTTGTGCTGCTGAGTCCTATTCCTGTCTCCCCTGGCATCATTTCTAACCTCTGACTGGCTTTGTAGGGTTTCTGAGTGCCCTTACACTCCTTTGCTCCTATCCCATGCAGGCACCCCTTAGTTTGTGTTGGGCTTATGTGTGAGTTCCTTTATGTAGCCAAATGTCTGTTGCGATTCTTGGCCTGGAATACAGGCTCCCTAAGTATCTAAGGAATGACTAACACTGAAGGGACAGATGCTAGAGTGCTCACTGCAGCATCTGTAATTTAATAATACATTGCCCATGTGTAATTCATGGGTGAATTATATTGAATAGAATTGTATTGAGTGGAATTATCCTGAATCTATCACCTCCTCATCTTTTTAAAGAGAACCAAATGGTAACATGTAAAGCATAGGGATTTTAAGTGATGTGAGCCTCAACAAAACAAAACAAAACACAAAAATAACCCAAGAAGAGTCTCAGCAGTGCCCAGGTCCCGGGAAGCGGAGCATCCAGGGGCCGGCACTGCTGAGGCTGGCTGTTGTCCTCCACAGACCTCAACTGGCCGACACCTGGTACTCCCTCTCCTACCTGTACTTCAGTGCAGTGGGCTGCATCACCTGCATTCTTGCTGGCGTGCTCATCAGCTTCGCAACAGGTCTGTTACTGCGTTTCATTCTTTGGGACCAAAGAAGGAACCAACTGCCATGTGGACCACGTGGTCATGCCGGTGTTTTGATTATGGGTCTACCACAAGAAGTCTTCCTCCCAGGAAAAGTGGCTCCTCTCTACAAGCACATATGCAAATGCTTCCCCTTGATCATTAATTAGGTGCTGGGATTGAAAAATATGGCGGATGTTTAAAGTTCTTTTAGAAAGTCTCTAGGATAAAGGTTCATTACTAGTCGTCTCCATCTGTTTCCACTTCTCCTGCCACTTCCTACAGCAGCTCCTGGGTGGTCTTCTTTTTTCAGTGTCTTCCTTTGTACAAATAGCCTTGATGTCCTGAGTGGACTCACAACATTTACTTTGCATGGTTGTCTTGACTTTGGGAAAGAGGCAGGAGCTTCACAGTGCCAGATCTGGTGAATCAGTCCACGGGGACAACCTGTGGTGTCCTCAGGAGCCTGTCCTTCCCTTGGACTGTGCTCGGCTACCACACTGACTAAGATGAATGAGGACTGAAGAGTGCTTCAGAAAGCGCTGACAATGATGGAATGAGTGCATTCAAAGTGGGAGGAGGGGCTGGCAAGATGGCTCAGCAGTCTAAAGCACCTGCTTAGGAACGCTTAAGTAACCACAGGGACTGTGGTTCAATCCCTGGCACCACATGCTGGGCCAGCCCCACCCACAGGGCAGGCTGGGCCGGCCATAATAATTAAAAAAAAAAAAGAAAATGCGGGAGGAGGTTCCCAGGGGCTTTCATGGTAATGTGTCTTCTACTGTCATACATTGCTATTTATTTATTTAGTATTTTAGTACAGGGTCCACAGGGTCTCACTACACAGATTGGACTTGTAGTGATCCTCTTGTCTTCAGTTTCCCAAGCACTGAGTTTACAGGCAGGAGCCACCACGCCCAGTCTCAATGGCCTTCTCAGTGTACCCTGGGGGTGGGGCCAACACTGTAA
Organism: Capromys pilorides; assembly: GCA_004027915.1. Taxonomy (NCBI): domain Eukaryota; kingdom Metazoa; phylum Chordata; class Mammalia; order Rodentia; family Capromyidae; genus Capromys; species Capromys pilorides. The sequence goes on along the minus strand of PVKN010007510.1, from coordinate 15,607 downwards.
GCCAGGGATTGAACGCCAATCCCTGAATCTGCCTAAATGGGTGTTTCAATCTGCTGAGCTATCGGGCCAGCCCTGTAATACATTTTTAAAATTACGTATCTGCTGTGTACTTTAATCACCACCTCTGCCTCTATCTCTGTCATCTATATGCATTCTGTATACCGTCTATATCATCAGCATCGATCTCTGATTCTTAGCATGCTTAACAGATATATTAAAGAGAAGACAAGATACTGGGACACATACCTTAGAGATCTGAGCGCCAAAAATCTAGACAGCCTCGCAATCGCTAAGGCAAGTTCAGTAGCAACACCGTTTCTTTCCCTGCTTCTAGTCAGAGAGCCCTGCTCTTCCCTTCACCATCCGCCACCCCTAGGAGCGGTGGGACTCCCTGGAGTCCCTGCCTACGTTGCGCTCTGGCAGCAGCACCAGGGCCGCGGAGTTTTCCACAGTAACCCGTTTCCTGTGAGCCCTTTTCCTCGTCAGGGTCGCCCGTCTCCACGTACTGTGTAGTCTCTCGGGTGGGTCAGTGAGCGCTTTGTGACCAAGCCCTGCAGGGATTAGGAGTGTAGCGAGAAGGGGGTGAAAGGGCCTTCCTGCACACTTGTCTAGAGCTCATACTGGGGTGACTTAGGAAATGCACATCAGTTCCTGCATTTGTGGACGAAATGGCTGCCTTGCTAGCTTGATTTTGGGTTTACCACAAAAATCCTTCTTTCCAGAGGCTATGTCTGCTTTCCCCTAGCTTCCTGCCTCTCTGGAGTGTTTTAGCTAGATGCATTGTTCAGGTATTCTCCTGTCAATACAAACCCATGAGTAACCGGCAGCCGGTCCTGCTACACAACACAGCGTGTACACAGCAGCATTTCTGGCACCTGAGCACAGAGAAGCTACACAGAGCTCCGGCACCCAGCAGTTCTGGGCCTGACCTTCCCTTTGATCTAAGAATGTCAGACCCGTGAGATCGCTCAGCCCCCGCCTAGGCAATCCATTGCAGGGACCAAGGTTCGACTCCAGCGTCGTAGTCTGCCGTCCCAGCCCCGCCCGCACGAGCTGAGCCAGCCACCGAGTCCAGACAGAGCACCCACTTTACAAACCCAGCTGTTTCCGGGATAGGGGGAAAAGCTATTTTCTCAACGGAAGTGGTTTCCCTACTTGGAAGGTGCATCGCCTCGTCTAGATGGCGCAGGCCACAGGGCAGGATTCCTCGATGCCAGAGGCTACGCCCACGGGGGCTGTGGGTCCCGGTCCGCCCTCACCAGAAGGCTGCCCACACGTCAGGTGCCTGCTTTGAAAAGCGCGCAAAAGGCTGAGGTTCTTCCAGCTCTGGGTCGGAACTGACACGCTGCTGTGTCCACGCAGCAGGCCCACACTGGCTTGGACTGAAATATTCTTTGCACCCTTGAGTGTAGACAGCTGAGCTGGTATCAAAGCCTGCATTTTCTTCAACTCCAAACTGCTCAAGTCTTAGTGACACAGACCAAGCCTCCACTCTACCACCGGTCTCCTGGAGTGCACTTGTAACATCTCGTTTTCGGGGAAAATATACCGGATGTCCCGCCTCCTGCTGCCTGTCTGCCCAAATGAGGTCCTGATGCTAACCTGACGCCTGCCGGACAGGCCACTAATGGCTTTTTATAGACATTTCATACTGATCATGGAGACTATCTTTAAAAGCTTATGAAGTATGTACACGCTTATTCCGTGTGGTCACAGGGTCTTATGAGCCTGTGCCTGTGTTATATTTAATTTAGTCTCTTGCAGACTTTTATTTTCTTGTGCCAGTGCTGAGTAGCTCCAGAAGTCCTCTTTCATCTCTAGCTGTGCTGGCGTGGCTGCCTTCATGTTTGCCTCTGAGAAAGAGCTAGGAGTCCCAGAATGCACAGTGTCAAAAGTTAGGCGAGGCAGGACATGCTGGACATTGTTGCATGCTGTCCCTGGCAGCAGCACCCACAGAGTTTTGATCCCACGAAAGACTTCCAGAACTGCTTCTGGAAGGGACAAGAATGGAGGGGCAGGTATATGTGAAGCAAGTGGGATATGTTCAGGGAGACGAATGGTCCTGGGTCTTTAACTGTGGTAAATTTTAAAACCTTAAACATTCACTATGTATTTTGATCACACCTAGTACACATACACACACACACACACACATACACACACACACACACACACCTTTTCTTTTCTAACAAAACTTCATACCCACTGTCTTCTTAGCCAGGTTTCTGAAATTTTGTGTTATCCCATGAAATCTTCCCCGGTCCTAGGGTTGACCAGATAGCTCAGCGACTGAAGTGCCCGCTTAGGCAAGTGCTAGGAACCAGGGTTCAATCCCCATTCCATACAGGCCTCGCCCCTGGGGCACACTGAGAGAGCGGCTGAGACTGGGCATGGCGGTGTGAGCCTGTAATCCTAGCACTTGGGAAACTGAAAATAGGTGGATCACCAGTGTGATCTGTGCAGTGAGACCCTGTAGACCCTGTGCAAAATACATTAAAAAAAAAAAAAAAAGAAATCCTCCCCAGTCCTGACCTGGTTTTCTGGTCTTCCCTCATCCGGCTATGTCCCTGCTTCTGAGCAGGGTTTGGGGACAAGGACCTGCAGGTGTGCCCAGCATAGGAGTTAGGAGGGGACGGGAAGGGGGTCACACACTGATCCTGGCCTCAGTACCCTGTGTCAGCTGTTTCTGTGTGAGGAAGGGGGGCCTTCTGAAGGGCAACACAGCTGGTGACCTGTGCCACCTCACCCCAACCTGTGGAAAGACTGTCATGTTCCTTTGACCTTCTCTTCTGTCAGGCAACACGTCATGACCCCCACAGTCTCTGATCATAAATGACCCCTCACCAAGGTCTTTTTTATGATAGAGGCTGTAAATCTATAATTAGGGGAGAACAGAGAGCTTCTCAGTTGAGTTTCATTTTCACTTTTAACCTCCTTCTTCCTGAGCGCAATAGCCCAGCCCTTTGTTTGAGGATCTACCGTCTCAAAGTCATTTTTTTCTAGAAGGAAATAGAATCTAAATCCATAAGAAGCCAACAGCGCCTTCTTTGTTAGCAGGTCTAAGTCCTAACCTCAGAGACAAACGATCTACATTATTTATTGGAGCATTTGATACTGTCACGGGTGTTTTGGAGACAAAGGCCTTCTTTATTTGAAACCCTGGGAATGTCTGGCTCTGAATGACATTCTTCTGATTCAGCCACCCTTGCATAGAAGTTTGAGGAACTGCAGCCCCTCCTCCGCTGGCTGCACACAGCACATAGCGGATGGTGACCGTCCTGCTTCGCTGCTTACTCGGTCTCCACAACGTCCCTCCTCAACGAGAGCTGCCCCACTGGAGGGATTCATCCATGCAAAATGTGCCTGGCATCGCAAGCCACTAGCTATTGCGTATCCTTGTCACAGCAGTTGCGCTCTACTTGATCGAATGTCTGGCAAGCTGACATAATACTAAGGAATATATTATGGAACCTCAATTTTGAATTTAAAAGAGCTACCTTATTTTTGTCCCCTATTAGAAATTTGGCCAAAACCCGTAGAAGAGCAGCATGTACCACAGAGGAGGAATCTGCTCAGTGTGTGTCACTCCCATCCCTTTGCTCCCCAGAGGAAACTTGACACTCAACTGTCACACTCACAGCCTTCTGTGAGTGAGACTGAGGACTTTGCAGTAGGCGCATCAAATTTGCCAGAGGCTCTGGGTGGAGCGAGATCATCAGCCTGCAAAGATCCCTCAGGGTTTCATCTGTTTTTGTTGTTTATTGCAATGAGATAACAAAGAAGTATATTTTAAGGGTAGAGAAAGAGGTGTGAAGCCAGTGTAGGGTGTTTGGGGAAACACAAGCGAATAACAGTGGTACCTTGTGTCTTTTGACTCGATTCTTTCCAAGATTCTGGTCACAAACCGAATAGGTGGCTGGCTGAGTCAGTCAGCACTGAACCTAGCCACTCGTTTCATTTTGGATCATGAGCAATTTGGTTTGGGATCCAAATCACAGAAAGAATGAAGTTCGTGAACTGAAATACCACTCTATTTGACAACGCTAGGGTAAAACGAAGAGGAAGTGGTAAAGATAATCTAATTTTACAAATATTGGGTTAGGTGGTCTTATCTATATTTGATCAGGATAAAAACTGGGAGCTTTCTTAAATGAACAAATATAGTTCCCATTGTCCCTTCTGTTGACCTTCAAAGGGTTCTGGTAGACTTTCCTATAATAAGTATTTGCAAGTAAATATGCTCACTTTGTTTAATTCTAACTCAAAAGTTTGTGGATCTTTGAAATGGAACTCCTACGCATATATGCAGTTAACCGAGTTCTATTTATGGACCTGTGAGGCCCATCAGAGGCCTCACGCTGTTCAGGAATCTCAAGTCCATAACGCTTGAGTCCTTAATGGAAGTCTGGCGATCTCGTTCCCCTGATCTGTCTTTTCTTTCCTCAACAGGGCTCCAGCGAGGTGAGGACGTCAACCCGCTCTTAATTAGACCAGTTGGCAATTTATTTTGCTTTTGGTCTAAGAAGTACAAAACTCTGTGCTGGTGTGGAGTGCAGCACGACCAGGAGCCCGAGCAGGTAAGCGGCTGCATGAGCTTCTGAAATGAGCACCGGCCCAGCGGGGTTTGCCGCCAGCTGCAGGCCAGGACAGGAGGAGGGCAGGCGGTGAGTGACTGGGCTGGAAAGAAATAACTCAGGACCACTGTAGCTGACTATTTTCTAAGCACGTGAGTGTGCTCAATGGCACACGTGCTTTTGTGCTGAACTGTTGGCATGCACGTGATCAATGTCCAAAGTCCCTTTTACTTTCTATGAGAGTAAATTCTAGAGAAAATATGCAAATAAATCATAGAACAAAAAGGCAGTAGAAGACGTAGTCTTCTGCAGTAGCTAAAACCATGGGCTTTAGCATCAGACAGCCTTGGGTTTGATCTTAGTTCCTGACCTTTTTGGGATGCCGGGTTTTTTTTAATTGAGAGCTGGTGGGACACGATGCAGGTGACACAGGTGCTCACGTTTATGAATCTATGGGGTATCAATACGATATACAGGGGAGAACTCAGGGTCAGGGATGCAGTACCCTGCATGTGACACCCCAGGCCCTTGGCTCACTGAGAAGTGTGCTGAGGTCAGGCCAGGCTTGAGGATCTCTGGGTCAGTGCCACCAGCAGCAGCCTGGAACTTGACAAGTTTGGGCTTCCTGGTTGGATGCAGTTAGGGTGCTCCGAGGGACCAGGCAAGGCCACCATTTGTAGAAGCGAGAATGGCTACTTGACTGGGCTCCAGCTGAAGGATTCTGAAAGGAAATGAAAACAGCCAGGGGGCCCCATCCTGGTTGAGCTGCTCTGGGGCATGAAGAGTTAAGGTAGCGTCTCACAACCCCAGGACCTTGGGCAAGAATGATTTCGGGTCAGGAACGCAGCTGAACATACCACTGCCATCTTCCCAAGATCAGCGACTGGTTTGGGGGTTTTGGTTCCCTGTGTGTCTTTCTTCTTTTGTTTTAGTGGAAGCTTATGTTCACTCATCCAACGTCCGACTTTTCATTCTTGTAGGACTCAGTCTCTTAATTCACCTGTATCACATTCCATTGTTCTGAGCTGGGAACCACTCCAGTTCCTAGAAAACACCCTGATAATGTGTGCATGACAGAAAGCTGAACTTAATGCTGCCAGGGAGAGCCCCCTTTTGTCGGAGGTTCAGAATAGGGATCTTAGACACAGTTACTTGCAGTGTTGAGCTCAAGTGAGTCCAGGCAGATCCTTAAGCACAGGGCTCCAACCGGAACTGGACAGAGTTGTGGTTTGATGGCTTAAAATATGAAAACACCCCCAGGTGAGAGTTAAGAAATTAGCATTGATTTGATGAACAAGGAGTTTGTTCTATAGAAATCTCTGCAGCTTTGACTGGGGACTACTTAAATAGATGAGCACTTTATTATGCTGAGAAGGCAGCTGGTCGAGCTGCTGTTGTTTTGCTGGGTGAATTTTGGGGTAATGAATCCAATTACTTAATGGCTGACAGTCTTATTTCCCAGGTGAGAATATCAGGCTATGCATGACCATGGTTATTGAAAGAGCCAACTTTCATTGTCAAGGGCCAGGCGAGGGCGAGGGAGCCGCTGTTGGGCTTCTGTTGGCTTGCCCTGCCTACAATGTTGACAGCCTCCTGGGCACAGCAGGCAGGGCCCTGGGATGGCCTCAGAGGGCTTGCTGCTTCCTGTTAGGACGGATCTGGGCCAGATTCCCTCCTCCAGGGCTATACTACTACCCCAGAGGGAGCTGGAATCCAATAAGAGATGGAAATGCTTCTTCATGCAACACAAGATGTTGTGGGCATTCCCTAAGTTGCTGTTTTATTCATTACTATCATCAAAGTAACAACTGGGTTATCGAAGTTAGGAGAAGTCGTGAATCATCTTATTTCTCCCACCCACCTTTGTATCAACCTTTCTTTGTGGAAAAGATCTCCACACCATTTGGAGTGTGTCCAGGCAATGTAGATCACACGAACCTTCTTGTTCTCTTTAGGGCTATCTGGAGAACGGCAGTGCCTGGAAAAGCACCGGTGAATCTGTGCTCCAGAATGGACTTGGGGCAGAAGGCAGGACTCCCACACCAGGTTTCAATCCCAGCGACAAAAGCTATGACAATGTGGTGCTGGAGAATACCACCCACTTCTAGAGCAGCAAATGTGCACATGCGTGCATACTCAAACACGCTCCATGTACTTCTTGCCTGTTGCTAGTAGACTTGTATGCTGGTCACGGGTAGAAGACAAGGATGTTTAGTAACTATTTATATACTTATTTATACCAATAAAATGCTTCTTTCCCAGGATGTTCTTTGGAAAGCCTCCATTCCAGGTGAGAAAATCAGCACCACCGTAAGAGCCTGATGATTTCCTTTTTGAATAAACTAAGACTGAACTGAATCACAAGTCTGAGTGAAACTCTCTCACCTTTGGGACTTGCTAAACCATTTGTTTTGTGTTTGTAGGGTTTGGTTCTATGTATGTGGGTGCTGGGAATTGAACACAGCCTTGCTCACCGTAAGCTTCCACTGGCCCTCTGGGCTGCACCTGGCCCCGTTCGCAGCTTTAGCCATTGGAGTCTTGGCGGCTCAGATGCAGAAAAGGAAGAGGGAGTCTGTGTGGTAGATGCTCCTCAGCTGCTCTTCACGAAAGGGGTGGCCCCGTGTACCTGTGGACTCAGTGCTGCATGAGTGCCCTTTGTTGGCCTGCAGTGGAGGCACTTAACCACTGTCAGCGTGCTTCTGCTGCCACCCTGGTGCCCCACCCCCACCCCCAGTACTCCCTGCCTGTGCACCCGCCCTAATCGCATCTTATGCCGGTTCCACCAAGTGCAGGCAGAGCCTGGTGAGTCTGCTCACAAGCAACACCCACAACCCCCTCCTCTGCTCCTGGAGGGCCCTCAGAGCAGCATTTCTTCTTCCTTCCCATCCAATTATGATGATAGGTTGCCTCTACTTAAGAGGAAGCCCAGCGGCTGATTCTAAGTCTGGGCAAAGAGGAAAGGAATGCCCTACATACTGCTGCTGGGACAGCCGTGTGTGCAAACGTCTTGCGAGGACCTTGGTAATCCATAGGAAACTTTCCTGCCTTCGGGGCTTCTTTGGGACAGAGCACATCACCTGCAGGACTTGCATTCTGGCAGGGGCCACACTTGTGAGCTGGAGTCCTTCTGTGGCATGAAGGACCTCGAGCTCTGGGAGAACACTTCACGTGGAGCACGTGAGCCCTGCAAACAAGCTGAATGGAAAGGAGAAGGGCAGTGAAATCTTATGGAAAGAAGCAAACGTGTGGAATCCACTCGACAGAACAGGAGCAGTGCCCAGAGGCCGGCGGAGGGCTGATGGGATGAGAGCAAGTCCTTGGCTGTCCTGGAATCACATCTGCTGGGACAGGGATGCTGCCATGCTGTTGCCGTGCTGCCAAGAGGGCCCAGAAATTCCAGTCAGCCAAGCAAGCAGAAACAGGGCATAAAGAGATGGCAAGGATGAGGAGTCACAGAGTCTGTGCAGTTACATATTACCCCTGGAGTAAAAAAGCATTGTTTTTCCATTGTTTGAAACAGAGCCTTGCTACATAATCCAGGCTGCCCTTGAACCCATGGTGATTCTCTTGCCTTAGGCTCCCAAGTGCTGAGATTATAGGTGTGCGCTATCACCCATGGTTCCAAAAATCTTGTATCATTTCCTGTTGTTGTTGTTGGGGCTGGGATTGAACCCACAGCCTTGTGCATACAAGGAAAGAACCATACCTTTGAACCACACCTTAGCCCCCACAAATGTTAGAGGAAGAAAAAGAATAAGAAGAAGGAGGAGGCAAAGGAGAAGGAGGAAGAGGAGGAGGAGATGAAAGAGAAGGACGAGGAGGAGAACAAGGAGCATTTTTCATGATGTGGCTGGTCATATTACTTCATACTTTTTCAATGTTTTGGATAATGCCTGACATATTTGGTCTACGCAGGACTAGAAGACAGAGAGAGAGAGAGAGAGAGAGAGAGAGAGAGAGAGAGAGAGTCAGAGAGACAGAGACAGAGATAAATATACAAATGCACAAGGGTTTTTATAACTAAGTGAAACAGACTGCACTAAGCCAAGCCCAAGAATATCAATGACAGTCTCTGCAGTGAGACATGGCCTGTTTGTCCTCAGGAATTTGCAGAAATAATTCATCTGCCAGGATCAGCGTGCACACCATTTGGAACATGCAGGAGAGCTGACACACTGATAAAGCTGGGGATAGATTTGGTTAAGTACCTCATGAATGGAGATTTCCATGTAAGAAATAAAATGAGCCCCTCCCAAGCTGCTCACTTAGAGCATGGCCAGGCCATGTCTGCAGCCAGCGCGGGACACAGCAATGGCGCTGCCTGGTTTGGCGCACACGTCGGAAAGTTCTGTGCGTCTTTCCTGCTCCCTTCTCCCATCGATGACGAACTATAGTCATCCTTCAAATATCAGTCAAACTCAACAGAGGAAGAAGGACTTCTTGAACTTACTTCAAAAGTTTGTTCAGAGTTTGGAAGGGATGCTTAATGCTTAACAACACAAAGTACCTATTTTTAATACAGGCAAAGAGATTGTACGGAATAAAATATGTTTATAATCATCTGGCTAAATATACGACTGCAAAGTAAATGATGGAGAAATCCTCTCTTCCTCCTCTGGCCATCTTTCAATTCTCTTTTCCACTGCAGTAGCTCCTTCTACTTGGAAATGCAGCCTAGAGACAGTGGACTCTCACCCCACAAAGACAGAGTCGCCTAGAGTGGGACGTGCATTTTATTCTCAACATCAAAATTAAGGCATTTACTGTTTGGCAAGAGGTTCTGTGAGCACGTGTCAGTGCAGCAGATTTAGCTGCATATACTCTCGCATGGATAAGAGAATGCAAAAGAAAGAAGAAGCCTCATCTCTTTAGAGTGCTGCAAGATGGACTGAGCTATGGTTTGCTTTGTACAATATAAAAAGGCCTGGACTGTACACAGCAGAACTGAAGTCAGCCTCGAAAGCAGACCTTTGTGCCTGGGCGGGAAAGGCCCGAGTTCACCCCACCGTCTCCAAAGCATTGCTCCACACACATCTTGGTGCCAGATTTCTCTGGCCATTCAGTTTCCCTCTTCTTAGATGCAGTCATGAAGAACAGTACTCTCTCAGTATCTGGCTTACTAGAAGAGGTGCTCAGTGTGGCCTAACGGGTTTCACTTGTAGTGTAGAGCTGCTTGGATGTGGACAGAGTCACACTGTGAGGGCCCTGAGGCTGCCTCAGGCCCATGTGGGTGAACCACTCACATGGATTACTTTGTGGGATGCGTATCTTATTTTTAATGCACAGAAATTTTGCTTTGTGAAAATAGAGTAGATGTTGGGTTTTTGTTGCTCTCTGCTGTATTTTTATGTTTTTTTTTTTTTTTTCACCCACATACAGAGAATTAAGGTCGAAAAAAGTGAAGAGGTCAACATTGGTCTAGACCTGAAAAAGTAGCCCCTGCTTTTTCCTTCTCAGGGAAAGATGCAGAGAAGCATCAACACAGCTCACCACCGGGGTCATTGAAACTGCCACTTAGGGTCGGGGGACCAGGGAAAGGGCTTTATCTGAGGCAGCTGTGCTGTAGCTCACCTTGCCCAGGGTCCCACCTGGTGCAGGGCCTCACCTGCCGCAGGGGCTCACCTGGTTCTCCTGAAGGTGGACTTTGCTGCTACAGGAAGCTGCAGCTGCTCTCACAGGTGACACTCTTTCCTACCAATCTGCATACTTTCTACTTTCCCAAGGAGCAGTTGTGTCCGTGCGGATGAAGCTAGCATGCAGGGCTTCCACACTCATGTTCTCTGAAAGAGAAGTCACCTGATGTGGTTGGGAAGCCAGGTACGGCTTCCTGGTGAAGCCACACAGCCAGCTCAACTGATGGAAATTCTTGACGAGTACAGTGGACACAACCTAGATAGCAGGCAAAGGGGATGATCAGAGGCACAGACCACAGCCCAGCTCACCTCTGCTCTGGGCCATGCGTGCTGGCATCCTTTATTTTAAATAGGAATGCCCAAAAGGAAAGTCTCACCTTCACATCAGAAACTAGGGCTTTCAGGCCACTCCCGAAAGGTTCTTTTTGGAGCTATTAAAAACAGCAGGTATAGGTAAGTGTTAGACTGGTTCCCTGCATAAAATCTGGCTGACTGCTGGAGCTCATGAGAATCATGTGACCTGGAGGGATGGCTTGGACACCTCTAGTGACCGTAGCAGGGCTGAGCAGGCAGCGGGTGCTGCTGCTGCTTGCACAGAGCGTGTGACAGTGCTGTGTGTGTCACTGTGTGTGTCTGCATGCTTCCAGCTGACCGCCAACCACTCCAGCCGAAACAGCTAAGCCTGTACGGCAATGTGGACTTCCGTGTTGACCATCAAACCCAACAGCAGTGAACAAGGTGGCGAGGCTCCTGTGGATTGGGCTGCGGTGCCTCCGTGTGGCCTTGGTCCATGGCACACACAGTATCTCTGCTAAAGCTCACAATCCAAAGAGACTTTGATGAAGAACCAGTAGATGCACGAAAAAAGGAAGCATTTATAATGGTGGAAACTTTCTGTCTTCACAAGACCTAGTCAAGTTTCCCCTGCCACTCATTCCAAGAACAAAACATTGTGAGGATCAATGAGGTTTCTATCTACCAAGGATGCACTGGAGTCATTTGTGGCAAAAATGGGTGTCCCCCGAGACCTTCATGTTAAGGGAAATAAATCAGACATGCAAGCTTAAATATCACATTAATTCTCTCCTATGAGTATGAATAAGTTGAAGAGGAAACTAAAAGCGAAATAATGGGAAAGAGCAAGACAGATCTTTTACAAAAGGAAAAAAGATCAAGAGATGGATGGAGACAGGAGGAGGGGAGGAAAGAGGACAAATCTGCGTCATGCACACGTGCCAGCTCCTGTGAGGAATGTGATCACGTACCACAAACGTGGATTAACGGAGATGGAGAATAAGCAGCCCCCCACCATACTCAAGAATCTCAATTTAATATTTAAAAAAAAACAGAATGACATTTAACAGGAAAATTATAGTAAAATATCATATAAATGATAATTTATTGAGTGAAAAACGTTGTATTCATTCCATTATACAAGAGAGTGTGCTACGACTCATTGGAAGAACGTGCGGCATTCGAAGTTGCACCTTATCATGCGTTCCACAAGCAGCCTTGGCCCGAGAAGAGCGTGCATGGCCCAGGCGGCAGCAGGCTACATCAGCTAAGATGCGGAAGTGATTCTCCTCACACCAGACTGGGAATCTCCTCCGTGCCAGGGAGCTCCTCAGAGCAGGCCACATGCACGTGTTTATTAGTCACTTGCTTCAAAAGACCACAAGTTGGAATATGAAAAATATATAAGCAGCATTCACGTCACATAGAATTCCTGAGAGTAGTGTGTGCTGTAAATCTCTGAGAACAGGAAAACCAAGATAGAAAATATTTCAACTCAGGCAGAGCAATTGAAAATCAAGACACAAGGAGAGGCAGCCTGCGTTTCGCTGCGGACGTGAGGAAGGCCAAGCTGGTTTCTGCTGCACTGTTTCACAAAGGAAACATTTTGGAGAGTTTTCTGCTTCATATGTTCCATGTCTGTTTCAAAAACACAGGGAAGACATTCTCTAAATGAAGATATTACAATGCTTATTAAAATATCCTTTTTCATATCGGTCAATATGATTTTATATGGGGGGCTGTATTAAAACATGGAAAGAGGAGAATTGTGAAGGGCACTGCTATGATTATATTTTGCTCTTCTGTAAGACAAATGCCAGGGTCTTGTGCATTTAATTTGGGAAATAGACAAGTGTCAGGTCAACTTGGAGAGTATTTGTCTTCAGGCGTGGGTATGTATGTAACTAACAAACAAAAGTAAACACAGACTCGCTAAAACGCTGTTGCGTAGGCACTGCACAGTGTTGTATCTGAACCTTAAACTCCTGCGTGGTGAAGAATCAGGAGGGGATAGAGACTCAGAAGCCTGTCCCAGGCTCAGGGTCAGACGACAAAAAGAGGTGAACATTCTTGACTAAAACAAGGATGCAGCTATGACGGAACAACTTTTCCTTGGTGTGAAAGAAGGAAAAGGGAGCAAACAGTTCCGGTGTTACAATTACAAAAAATATTTTTCCTAGTAGGTGAAATTTCTAATTTCCCTACTAGAAGCATGCTAGAATGTACAGGACATAGGTTTTATTTCTATTGTGCCTAATTTTGGCTTTCAAATTTTGGAATTTGAAAGTAATTGTGCTTTGCATAATTGGGCAAAAAGTAATTAGATGAGTAATAAAAATCGTGGTGCTTTTTCTGTATGTGTGTGTGTATGTGATTTCTTCCACCATTCCCAGGAGAGGAAAACTTGGATTTCCTTGTTTTGCAAGGAAGTAAGTGTTTTCCCTTACCTCTCCCTATTTCCACTCTCACCTTCCTTCCTACCCCTCTCCCATAGTTAACGCCTCCTTTGGACTTTGTTTCATTGAATTCCTTTTCATTCCTATTCCATCAATCTGTAGACAGCATTAACATCAAAATAGAATTTCACAACAAAGCAGAATTAAAGTCTTCACAAGTAATTTGAATCTGTTTCCAGACAGTGTAAAAACAAGTCAATCTATCAAAGAAACAATAATAGAAAGCTCCCTTCAGTGATGAAAAATAAAGCAAATTCAAGTATTGTTTTTTTACAAATCATGGGTCGATCCACATGCATTATTTTCATTAGCTCATCGGGAAGAGAGCACTGTAGAAAAAGCATAAATGTTGTAGACAATCGGGCTTCAGATTACCTGAATAAACATATTGCAGTAGCAGACGGTGTCACTGGTCTCAGAGTTGCACAAAATGCATCTTGCATTCCAAATTGTCAAGTTGCAAAGGTACAGGGAAAATCCACGTATTTACAGCATTTTCAGATAACACTCTGTGAGACTTGTAATAACTCACAGAGGGAAACGTTAAACAGACTATAAAATAATTTTCTGCTGTGAAGTATGGAGTAGTCATGTTTGAAATGATAAAAGGAATCCCATTCATGGTTTCCATGTATAAAAATGTGCAGCGCCTCTGGCTTCACCAGGGATAAAACAGACTGCACTGTAGCTGATGCAATACAATACGGTTTCAACAAATGGTATGTTTTTTGGAATCATACATTTTTGGTTTGACTGTGAAAGGTGGTATGCAACTCTTTAACTGCATAGTAGGTGTAAAGCAGCATAAATTCATTGGGGCAAAAATTCGTACTCTCACGAGACAAGGGAAAATTCTAGCAACCAAAAAGCAGAAGGGACACGGGATTCTGGCAGCAAAGGCAACAATAGATTCAAGTCATTTCTAGGCAGCATCTTCTCCACTCAATGGAAACTTCCAGAGTCAGATTAGCATGTGACCACAGGATACTGTAAAGCGCGCCTGGCTGTGAACATTTCCATGGAAATCTGTCTCCAGAAACCTCACCACCTCCCTTCCTGCTACAGTGCAGCTGATGGGAGAGAGCTCTTCCTAAGGCTGCTTCTAAAGACCAGGCAAAACTCCCTTTAAGATCAACTCCTCCATCCCTAGAAATCTGACCATGCCAAGTCTCAGAGAGTGCCGCGTTGCATCTCCAGGTAGCATAGTACACACACTGTTTGCCAAGTCCCCGTCCTTCTAGGCCCCGTCTATGTCTGAAGTTGTCCACAGTCCTTCACGCTAAAGCTTCCCCCCTGCTGGTTGCAGGAACCAGCTAAGGCCATTCGTGGTGAACTGGCTGACCGCTTTTTCTCCGTTGCTGTTGTAAATGCTCTAGTTCGGCCTCATACATCATTTCTTGGACTAAGTACTTCTCCCGCCGAATTCGCTCATGCAGGCCCTTGGGTACATCTGGAATCAGGTACGCGATGAAAGACTTGATTCCGAAAACAAGGTGCTGCAAAATCAGAGCAGAAAGCAGAGTAGTCAGGATTCTGAAGTGCTAAGCGTAGAAACCCAGCAGTGGAAACTCAGCAATCGTGAACTGGGGTCCATTTGTCTTAAAAGAAAGCCTCAGAACTCGGTGTGCAGCATTGGCAAGACTGACATTTTTAAAAGCTGCTGTGTTGGGAATCTTACTGCTGCCTTCTGACACATTAGCATTAAAACAAAGCAAGGAATTTTTACCGCTGTATGTTGACATCACTTTATAAAGCCTGAGTACACCTTGAACCCTTGTCTGTAATATCGCATACTATGCAATAAAGCTATGCACAGTGTTACAACATGAATCGTGACATGCAAATGAGACATCACACATGGGAAATAGCCCATGTCCAGCACACCATAACACACACTGTGCAGGCCACAGGGACACAGACTACCTATCATGCTTCCAAACCACTCACTTTTCAGTGTCTTCTGTTTTAAATTCACATATTACAACAGCTGTGAAATATTTCATCCTTGTCACATAAATCTGTGCATATATATATGTTACTTATATTTTTGTTCTTTTATTTTTTAAAGAATAGAATAAAAATAGTGATAGTAAAAACAGCATTAGAAATGATGCAAAATATCACTGCACAAAGTAATTGGAATTCAATAATGGCTGCTGTATTGCATGATGTTATCTTCAAATTAGTTGCTCAGGTTGCCAGGTATAAATGTATGAGATTGGTTTAAAGAAAAAACAAAGCTATAACAAAAAAATTGTAAGAAATTCAAAAGGGAAAAAAAGGAAAAAGAAATAGTTTAGGCATTAACTACTCCTTTCAAAAGACTGGCAGAAATTTTTAGTACAGTTATCCAAACTATTCTGAACATATACATAAATATATCTTTATCCCTTCTTTCAGTTGTCTGTTTCCTCATCCCTATCTTTTCTCCCCCATTGTGTGACTTATATTTTTAAAACTTACAAAAGTAATGAATTTTATTTTTTTATTAAGGTCGGCTCAGCCTGCCCTGGGGGTGGGGCTGGTGCAGCATGTGGTGCCGGGAATCAAACCACGGTCCCTGCGGTTGCTTAAGCTTTCCTAGGCAGGCACTCTAGACCACTGAGCCATCTCGCTGGCCCCGAAGTGATGGATTTTAAAAAGCACAAAC
>PVKN010007509.1:0-26543 GCA_004027915.1 Capromys pilorides | reverse complement strand
AGGAGAAGCAGCAGAAGCGGAAGCAGAAACAGAAGAAGCAGGAGGAGGAAGGAGGAGGAGGAAGAAGAAGGAGAAGGAGTAGGAGAAGGAGAAGGAGAAGAAAAAAAAGATAAGAGCCCAACAATCAACAGCACTGTCTGCGGGACTGGATACTGTGGGCGAGTGGCCTTGGATGGCTTCTGGGAAGACCACTCCTGCTTGGGGATAAAGAGGGCCAGAGGGCTACTTCAGGGGCAACAGGGTTGTGGCGGAGTGTTGCTAAGGTTGCTCCAAGGAAAAGGAGAAGCAGTCTTCGACAGCTGGTGACTGGGGACACAATTCAGAGAGGCTCTTAGTATAGCCACAGTGTGGCTTAGAAGTGGGTAGGAACCGGGGGCAGGAAAAGGAAGGCGCCAAGAGCCCATGCAATAAACAACCTCGTTGGCCTTGTTAAGATTTTCTGACTTGATTCTTTGGGCAGCAGGGAGCCATGGAAGGGAGCACGACATGACCGGGTCTGGAGTTTGGAGAGAGATGCCTCAGGCTTGGCTATGCTAGAGCAGCATCCGGCACACAGTAGGTGCTTGGCAGATACTGGCTGAATAAGCAGCCAAAATGCAGGTGCTGTGAGGACAGGAGACAGAGCAGCAGGCGGGCTTCCAGTTTCCACTGTGGTCCTGACTGGCAATCAACCTGGTGCCAGTCTGGAAGCCAGGGTCATCAGAGACTCTGTCGCACTCCCCGGATGAAGGGAACATGGAGAGTATGTTTCTAAGAGCTTTTGGATTGAGGGTTCAAAGCACTGTGATAAAAACATTATCTGTGATTTTCCCCATCTGTCCTGCTTTCAAAGGCCTTTGTCTTGCTTGAAGCCACCCCCCCATCCCCCATCAGGAGGTCTCATTTTCATATTTTTGCCTTTGTAATGACAAGCGGCGGAAGGTTGCTAACTGCCTGCCCCCTGAGCCCAGAGACACAGGGCCCTGCAAATACAGGCAGTTGCCGCTGCTTCAGATGCGGTATATTTTAATCAAGCTTTACCTATGAGCTTGAGGACAGGATCTTCAGGCGTCAGGAGTGTGACAGCGTCCTTAGGTATCAGGATGTGCTTGGGGCTTGTACATCTTGCAGTAGAAAGAGAAAAGGGGAAACATAGAGTGCCAAACTACTGTGTCACTGGTGGGGGAGACAGCCTGATGTCGTTTTTTCAAAAAGGCAGGCATTGCTAAGTCACACAGATCTGGGTTCAAAACTCCAGGCCCTGCCACATACTCAGTTTGGCACCTTGGTGGCTCTGCCCGACCCCTACCTCCTCACCGCTCCCTGCGCAGGAGGTAGATCTACCTGGTCTTACAGGGTTGGCTCAAGGACTCAATGAGCTAATGAAGAAAAAGCAGTAGTTTGGTGAAAAGTTGCTGTGATATGGGGAGATTCTAGTTATGAGGTACCATGCATGGGCCACAGGGGGAGGAGGGGAGGCCAAGTTGGGTCAGGGTGGGTAGAAGAGGCACTGTGGGGGTCTCTCCCCTCCGTGGTTTTCCTCCCTTGCCTCTTTCTCCCCTGTTCCCCTTTCCAGATCTATTTCAAAATTCCAAGTAGTCTTTGTGTTTGTGTGTGTGTGAGAGAGGATGTGGTCTCACGGCTGCACAATGCTCCACAAGCTCAGTGAGTCAGAAGTCTGTTGCCGCTCCGTGACAGAACCCCACTTCACACCCTTACCATCATGGAAGCCACAGATTAGGAGCTGGTATAGCAGCCCGTCCACGCTAATGGCTCATCGTGGCCTCTCCTTACAGGCCCCATGCAAAGGGGTTTTTTTCCGTGGCAGTTTGGTGGAGCAGGATTAAAAACATTCTAAGCTTCCATCTTCTCACCTAGCAACAAGCTGAGAAGCACCGAGAAAACCTCTTTCCATTTCAGGCCAACCATAGAAAGGTTCCGATTGGCTAATTTTTGGTCACATGACTGGTGTTCCAGCCAATCTGAATGGCAAGAAGATGACTACGCTAGCTTCCGGTTATGCAGATCTGGGTCATGTGACCTGTAATACACGTGACTGCTGCCTTTGCTAGGGTAGCTCCCTTAGAGGGACTTGGAGTCGGGGAGGAAAAGGCTTTAAAATTTCAGTCTGCATGAGGGACACCTTTGCCTAAGAAAAGGGAAAGGTACACGGGAGATTGGGCAGGCCGCCATAATGATGTAATCACCATAGACATCCTTCCGCTCTGTCTGCCTCCCAAACTAACTAGAGATTCTCTGCCAACGTGTGTGTTTGGTAAACAGCCATCCTGCCAGGACCTGCAAGGACTGTGGATAGAAGTGGGGAAGCGCGGGCTTTGGGTTCAGACATGTCTGGATTCCAATTCCATCTTTTCTTTTTTTGGGCAAGGGATATCACCTCTCTGAACTTCAGTTTCCTCGTATGGAAGATAGAGATAACGGATCTTCACAAGCATGCTTGTGAAGGTGAAATACAAGAGGCTTCCGTACATGGTAGCTGCTGTAAGAGCAATTGCTATTATTACCATGACAATGATTAATATTAAGACAGATGTGGTCTGATAAAGGAGTCCCAAGAAGAGAATTTAAGGTGGGCTGAGTGTTAGGGCTGGGACCGTCAGGTTAGTGATGCTCTAACCCCACCACTCTATTTTACCAACCAGGAAACTGAGGCCCAGCAGACGACTTGAGCCCCGTGAGCTCCAGGAGGCCGCGCTGAGGAGCTCCAAGGGCGAGCCTCCGCAGGACACGGAGCCCGCTTCCAGCCCGCCCTGCCAGGAGCGCGCAGAAATTACGAGGCCACAAGAATGCTTTTTGGCTTCCAGCGTTGCAAGGCGCCCCGCCCATGCTGGGGAGTGCCAGGCCCGCTTCCTCCTGCCACTGGGCCCCTGCGGGCTAGGGGGGCTGAATCTGCGCTTTTTTTCCTCAGTATTTTTGTTCTGGAAATAATTAAGAATGACTGGATCTTTTGGTGTGGCAATGAGAGCTTTGTGAATCTCGGTTTGTACCTGCATTGGATGTCTCTTTTCTGTCCCCTTGCACCCTTCTTTCCTCCTCCTCCTCGCTTTCTTTCCCTTTCCTCCCGCTCTTCCTCCTTCCTTTTCTCCCCCTTTCTCCTCCTCCGTTTTTCTGGTCCCCACTCCGCTTCTCCGCCTTCTCTTTCAGTCCTTAAAGGTCTGTGTCTTGCGCCAGGCACTGAACCAAGGGCGGGGTCACAAGGTCCCTCCTTTTCGAGTCTGCCGGCTGTGCCTGGCACTGTGCCGAGCACCCCGGGCACTGCGCGAGCCGCGGGAGACAAAACACACCGACTTCCTGCTGTCATGGGGTTTAGGGAAGCAGCTCCCTTTCAGGGCCTGGGCTTCCGGTGTGGGTGGAGTCGAGCATCTTCAAGGAGAAAGACCAGCGAAGGGAGAGGCAGGAGCGGTGAGCCCAGCAGGGCACTGCGAGGGGCTCGGAGGTCACGCAGTTCCATCAGAAAACACAGTGAAGGCGTAAATTCTTAAAATGGGGGCCTTAAAAGACACGGTCAAGAATCCCCTTCAAGATACTCCCTCTAGCTTGGAACATACTTAGCCCATTCTTGCCACTTCCCCGAGCAGTTTTTTTTTTTTTTTTTCCGGAACCGGGGATCGAACTCAGGCTCTTGCCAGGCAAGCGCTTGTTCTACTGAGCTATGTCCCCAGCTCCTCCCAAAGCAGTTCTGAGTGTGCCTTTAGTTGTACCATGTGCCTGCCACCTTGTCCTGGTCGTCTGGACTTTGGGGAAGAGCCTGAAGTTGCACAGCGCTGGATCTGGCCAGAGGCCGCAGCGCCCTGCTCCACGCCGCTGGCCTTGCCTGGGGATAGTGTCGCTCAGCAGCCGCAGCTGCCACGCGTTAGCTCGCGGCTTGAGGAGATGCTTTAGTGAGGGCCTCAGTTGGGCTCCTGCTGGAAAAGGACTCGGGCCCTGCTCCTGCCTGTCGTGCCAGGTCCCCTCGGGGTGGCTCCTTCCTACAGGGTGTGGGGCATTGCCCTGACCTTCCCTGTGCTGCGCTGCTGTCTACCTTGGCAGCAGGGCCCCTTGGGAAACCCGGCCACTCGGTGCCCAGTCTGCTGCCCGCCTGTCAGCGCCAGGGTTCCCTCCTCCGGGAAGCTCTCCCGGATTCCTCCCGGCTAAACCACACCCCCGAGCTGTGCTCTGGAAATACCAACCGCTTCTCCTTTCCTGCCACGAATTCAGCCAAAATGAACCGATTCGTCGCATGACTGCTAGTTTTTGTGCTGGAAGACGCCAAGCCTCGTGTCGGCAGGGGCTGGGTCTGTCCTCTCCACGGTGTACATCTTCAGGGTTGGAGACAGTGCCTGGCACATAGCACAAGACAAAGATCTGTTGGATTAAAACCATGAGTGGCAGAGGCATAGGTCAGGCATAATTGAGGGGCAAATAAGTGAAAGAAAGGTGAGTTAAAAGAATGAGTGAATGAAGGAGTGGGTGACCAGGTAGAGGAGTATGTGGATAAGTGAAATAGCCCCCACCGTGTTCCAAATGTGACAGCCTGAGGAAGCTGAGTCTGTGGCTGCTCCTTGAATCTCGTGTGACCTGGTAGCTCCTCCCCTGACCTGTCACTTAATGCTTTTCCAAAAGTTTGTTTATGTGAATCATTTTGCTGGTCTTGCATCCCCATGCCAACTGGAAAATCATTTTTATCCCTGAGATTGATTGCTCATGCCTGCTGGGAGCTCTGTGATTGAGAGGGTGGGAGGGGCATTTGGGGCTTGGTTGAGAATGCCACTTTTGATTAGCAATGTCTGTGGTGGATGCCTAGAGGGCAGTGGCATTGCCTATCCTTTCTATTAGCCTTAGGCTTTTGAGGGAGCTGTCCTCTGATGGTGTGATGCCTTTGAATTCTAAAACCAGTTTCTCTCACCATTAGGAGCACTCAGTGTTCTCTGGGAGCCTGTGTTGACTGTGACAGCCACTCCCAAGTCTGCCGGCTGCCACTTGCTGGCACAGAGTGTGTTTCCATTTTGTCCATCTCTCTTTTCATCCTTTTCTTTAACTCTCATTTCTTATAGCCTAGAATTTAAGCCCCCAAGGACCACTTATCCCCATTTGGAAAAAGTAATTGACAGATTTGATAGATTATTTTGGGTGTTGGGTTGAAAGAGAAAGTAAATCAATTCTTCCAGGGAGAGTTTCTCAAAATCCAGCCTGGGACCGGTGGTGACTGAACGACTGGGCTAAACACACAGCTCACCACAGCCACCCTGGGGTTGTGCTGTTGGTGGGCTCTGCAAGGTGGCAGGGTCGATAGAAAAGGAGGTGACCGAGATCTGGTCAGGACACAGTGCGCCCTGGCCTTCCTCATCAAGCGGGCTGGGGTGGAGGGAGGCGGCGCTGCCGGCCCTCCGCTGTGACCTGCTCCTCCAGTCTCCTTCAGCCACATCCTTGCCTCTTAGTTTTAGCCTGGGCAGCAGAAAAAGGAATGGGCAGGCACTGGAAAATCGATTTCCAGTCTCAGTGAGGGACTGCTTGTAAGCATGATTGTTGGGCCTGCTTATTCTCCTGTATAAACCAAGGTAATGAATACCATAGCCATTATCCCCTTTGCTGTTGAAAGCATCACCCCAATGCCATCATCATTTTGGCTATCATCACCATTTTCACCATAGCTACCATCACTATCACTAACTATAACCATCACTGCTACCACCATTACCTCCACCACCATCACCACCACCACCACCACCACCATCACTCCACAGTCACCACCACCATCACCACCACCACCATCACCACCATCACCACCACCACCATCATCACCACCACCACCATCACCATCACCACCACCACCACCATCACCACCACCACCACCACCACCACCACCACCACCACCACCACCACCACCACCACCACCACCATCACCATCACCATCACCACCACCACCATCTCCACCATCACCGCCATTATCCTCATCAACTTGCTACCTGCATCACCATCCTTCTTGGTCGGAATCCCATTCAACTCTTGCGATGCACCAGGCACTCTGCCATTCCTGGTTTAATCATTTTCTCATTTAATCCTTGTAGCAACTCCCTGAAACACCCATGTGTATTTTAATACAGTTACTCCGGTTTTACAGGTCAGCAAACGGAGGCTGGGAGAGATGAAGCTGCACTTTGCTAGGGGTGACGAAGCCTGAATTCAGCCAAAACGGCTTTGTTCTTCACAACTAAATCATGAAGCCTTTCCGGATCACTTTCGGTCCATTCCAGATTAAAAAAATAAAACATCCTTGTGTCTTTTCATGCTCAGCCATCTGCTGGGTACAAATAGATTATCTGATGTTTTCTGAACATGTTTCTTGGCAGAGCCCGGAGTGTTAGATGACGAAGTTCCTTTGTGAAGTCGCTGTTGGAGGGCCTTCCTGCTCTTGTCTGGGGGAGACGGAAGCTCAGAGAGAAAGACCCACCTTGTGCATGTCCCCGTGTGACATCAGTCAGTCTGGAGCACAGGCCTTCCTTTGGGCGGAAGAAAATCGGCAACACATCCCTTGATTAATCTCCTTGATCAACGGAGAAAGGAGTGGGAGAGCGGGACTCAGGAATCCCTGAATCTCAGCCTAAAACTCCGGCTAACTTGCCTGCTATTTCATACCTCGGTAGGTGACTCCACACCCTGGGTCTCAGTCTCCTGATCTTTAAAAGGGGATCGTAGACACACACAACAAACATGCGCTTTTCAAGTTTATAATCTCTGGCTGCCATGGAACATGAGTGACATCACACTACCGTGTTGGATCTGAAATCCCTTCTTATAACTCCCATCCTTTGCATATCACATCCCTCCACTGTCCTTTTCACCTGCAAAGAAAAGCTTCGTAGAATGTGCACCGGCCCCCAAATGCCCTTCGTATCTCAGCCCGTGAATTTTCAAGATGGCAAAGTTTTGCCTAGCAAGGCAACTCGAAAAGTCCACAGCCTTGCAGCTGAGAAATGGGCTCCCTCCTCCCCTGGTCAAATTATTAATTAGTTGCCTTATTGACTAATTTCTAAGCACTCAGTCAAATTGAGAAACCAATCCAATTTGGCCAGCAGAAGAGTGAAAGCTGCAGTTCAGCCATTTTTCAACTGGGTGCATTTCATTGTCTTGGAAAGAGAGAGAGGGAAAGGGGGGCTTAAAATAAGGCCTCCGAGCCTCGAAAGTCCAGGGATAATAATTATTAAGCAATTTTATCTTTGTTTCTTTTTCTACCTGATTTCCTGTAGTGAAAAAGGGCAAAAAAGAAAAAGAAAAAAAAATCCCTGCTAGTTGAAAGCTGGGGAATAAAAAAGCATTTGAAAGCCCGCCTCCCCAAAGGTTGGCCACCCCATCCGGAATGCCCACATTGGTTACTATAACAGTTGTTTTGTACCTTGATGTCACTGTCTTATAGTCAAACAACAAGATGTCAGGAATGGCATGAAGCAGGCGATCATCATTTTTTAAAATCCCCATCTTTATGTAACTGCTGGCTTCTAAGGGCTCCTAAATCTTTAGCAAACAATCCCTCTGATGTCTCGTAGGACAACAAAAGAGGATGAAGGGTGTTTTCAAGCTGGGGAGACCAAGACACAGAATGTCTGAGCCATACCCTGAAGGCTGACAAACAGTTCCCCAGACTGTGGGCAAAGGCAGGGATCTTCCAACAGCCTTTGGGAAGAACACAAAGAGGAGCCTGGGCAGGTTTGTCCGCTGTCCTGGCCGCGGGTAGGCACTTTCTCTTTCTTTCTTGGGAAATCCTGTAGGGCACAGTGGAGCTCTGTGGACAAGAGGACAGGAGTCCCCGCCAGTCTTCCATAGGAGCACAGCCAAAGAGGGTGGCCCCTGCTCCCCTGCTCCTTCTCTGAAAATCCTCTTAGGGGGAAAGTAAAAACAAACATAGTACAGAAAGTTGGCTTTTCATTTGGGGGGATTGTCAGGCACCACCCCTGCACCCAAACATGCTTTTGATTTGGTTTTATTGGCCAGTGAAAAGAATCATTTAATAGTCAAGAGCACGCAGTCACAAAAGGATCCAGGTAAATTAGTTTCAGTTCTTACGTAGACAGTCCTTCGTCTTTGGAATTTGAGCTTTAGAAAATAAAGCTTCCTTCTCCACTTATTGCCCCCACTCCCTCACCCCCTAAGCCTTTTAAAAAGGATTTTTCTTCCCCTTTCTAAATCTCTTCAAGAAAGAGTTTCTTTTCTTTCCTACAGAGGGGTCAGGGAATTAAACTCCCCAACATATCTTAACATCAGGACAGGAAGAAAATTCAATGAAATCCAAATTAGGTTCATTAAAAGAAAGTTTTTTTTTTTTTTTTGTTGTTGTTGCTGTTTGGCTTGCATCCTTAAAATATGTAAAAAAAAATACAGAGAAAGAAAGAGAGAAAGAGAGAGAGAGAGACAGAGAGAGAACTTCAAAGCCTGTTTTAATAACTAACTACTTACTTACTAGAAGCATTTATTCACGCTGTCTCTGCATTCAGCCTCCACCCTCTCCATCCCAAAGGCTTAAAAAGCAGTCAAAAGTTACGCTTTCAGCCCCAGCTCTTCCCCGTGACCACTTGTGCAGCAGCAGGGCCCATAAAACTAGACGCCCGCTTTTCCATTGCTTTGCTGTAATTAACGACCCAGTGGCAAATGACTGCTCTTGAATCTACAAATGGGACAGAACGAGAGGGCCGCGATGCCCAGAAAGGGCTCCTGCGTCTGATAATTTGACTTTGTAACCGAAACATTCAGAAAAGCAGAGTTGTCAGGGCATGCAAATTATTTCTAGGTACAGCCCTCAAATAATTCTTGCTCTGTCTGGGACCTTCTGGAACCCAGTTCTGCAAAATTTTCACCCAATCTATTTAATTTTCATTTTTTCTTCTTCTTATTATTTTTTAAACTGGTGCCACCTCCACTCCTAGTTTTTCTCCATTCAAAAACCTTGTGGTGCTTTTCCTTTTTTATTAAATATCTCTCTCCCTAGAAAAGGAATTCAATTTCTCTAGATCCATTTTGTCATTGGGGTTAACAGAGAATATATATATATATTTCAGGTGATGCAAAAAAGGGGCTGCAAAGATATAAAATATATGGAAGGAAACAGAAGAAGGAGAAGAAAAAGAAGAAGCCCGGTGCACCCGGGCTAAAGCCAGCAAATGTTTAAATAACACTCTGGTGTTTGGACACAGAGACTGAAGTCAGGAAATTTGAGGTTCACCCAGACATCCTGGGCCTCTGAATTTCTTGCCAGTGAAGGGGCACAATGGTGTGAATTTTTAGCCCAGCATCATCAGTTGGGCTTTGAGCTTCCTGAGGTTTGGCTGGATCATATCACAGTGAAATATTATATTCTTTTCCTCCAAATAATATATCTAATTTCCTTTACCAAGAGCAAGAAATACTGTTTCCTACCAAGTTACTAGAAAAACACACGTTATCTTGCCCAATAGGGCATCGTCTATTATTATTATCTTTTTTTTTTTTTTTGGAGTGCTAAAAAAAAAACGTCCCAAACAACACTTTAAGCCTGTTTTATTTTATTGTTTCAGATGGGAACAAACTGATTTTGATTTATTATTTTGTGTAGATCTTATGGAGACGCTCATGTTTGACATTTCCTGAGAACTATTTCCGTCTCAGAGGTCCTTTAAAAAATACATTTTTTGAGAAAAGACCTTAGTTTTTGTTCTGTTTTGTTTCGTTTTTTCTCTTTCTGTGTGTATGTATAGTAGCAGATGACAGAGACCTTTATGATTCTTTATGTTTAAGACGTTATTAACTTAAAAGAATTTACTGGGAAACTATGAACTTTATAAAAGACAGACATTTCATAAAAGTCAATTGCTTTCAATGGCCTCTTTTTTTTTTAAAGCCATTTTTTTATTCTTTCCTCCTATAATTATGGAATGTTTTAAATATGAGTAATTACACCTTGACATATCTCCTGATTTAAAATGGACCTTTGAGAATGACAGTCAGTGATTTCTGCATTTTGTAGTTCAATAAAATCAAAAGCAGTTTGAAAAAAAATAAGTATACAACTGGATCTGTCATTCTTTGAGAATCACTCATAAATACAGACCTTCTCTGAGCGGGGAGGGGGCGTTGGGTAAAATTTCAGATTGGAACCAAGTTATAACCCACATCAGGAAAATCGGCCCTTTAATGAGAGAAATAGAAAAGACTTAATCACCAGGCCCTTCCAAAACGACACTTCAAATTACATCAGAGCGGTGCTCGGTAAGACGGAGGGAAAGCCTTTCATCTGAAAAATGAAATAATGATTTCAATGAGTGTGTACCTCCCCAAATTTGAGATTTACATCGCCCGCTCAGAGCCTGGGCTGCTCTTAGATCTCCATAGCCTCCACGGAGGCCATTCTTTCTCTCCTTTTCACTCTCTTTCTTTCACCAGGACTGCACTTTGTGTGTTCTGTAGCAGTTTGGGGACGGTGGGGGACAGAGCCGGGCAGCTACAGCAGATGGCAGTTGGGCATTTCCCAGTCATCTGAGGATAGGGAGGTTAGGGCGCGTTAGACCTGCCCAGCTCTCTCCGCTGAGTTTTAATGATGGGGTACATTTTGTCTAAAAAGTGGGGACAGCAAAAAGGAGGTAAAAAAAAAAAAAAAAGAAAAACAAACCGTTGCGCAGGTTTCCACTGAAAGAGAGCGAGCGCCTAATGAACTGGTTGGCATTCTTACTATCAGGGAACTTGAAGCCATTCATAAATAAACAACTTTAAATCACCTTCATCTGCACCCTCACACTTCTTGTTTCAGCTCCTTTTACAGGAGTACGGGAGATTAAAGTCTTTTAGAAATTTCCAAGGTCAGACCTCAACTAAAATAGGATTAAGGGGGCAAAGAGTAGGGAAAAAAAAAAAGAGAAAGAGAAAAGATTTCTGTTTCCCTTCCCCCTTCTTCTAATTCTCTGAAATAAATCGGAAGTTATTTCCCTAAATCCTCCTTTCGTCTGACCAGTGGCAACCATCAAAAGGGCCTGAGATGGTTTAAAATGTTCCCCACTTCCCACTGCCCCCCATAGTAAGAAAAAATGGTGCTGGAGTGGGGTAGGACCTGGCCGGTCGGCCCCGTCCCTTCCAGGCGGGACTCCAGGGGGCACTGTGACATTAAGAACGTCCACCCACGGCGGCTGCAGGGTGATCCCCACCGACCGACCCAGGAGGAGCGGGGAGCAGCTCTCCCCGGCCTGCGCCGAACCCTGCCCCGCCAGGGCTCTCTGGCCGCTACTCCAACAAAAGAAATGGAAAAGGGCAGCGGGCGCTTCCTCCCCTTTCCTTCTGGGCAAGTTTCAGTTCTAAGGCACCAAGATCTCCGTTCTCCTCCCGCGTTTGTCAGTGCCGCTGTCCCCTTTGCTTTCCCCTGGCCTCCCGCCTTCCACCCCTTCTCTCCTCCAACTCGCTCCCCTCTTTCTCTGCGCGCCCTATCAGCATCTTCTCTTTTAGTTCCCTTCCTCTGTCTCCACTCCCTTGTCTCCTTTCCTCTCTTTTGAATGCTCCCCTAAATTCAGCAACAACAAGAACAACAAGAACAACAACAACAAGAACAACAAGAAAAATCATGACAGCTTCTCGTCTACCTTAGTTACATTGGCTCTGGTTCTTAATCTTAATCTGATCCACTCTTTCCCAAAACCTTCCTGCGGGGCTCTTGTCTTTTCATTCATCAGATCAGAGTAGGAACGCTGTCTCAGTACAGTTTGATAGATCTTAACAGTAATTATGTGGGGGACTTCAAAGCAAAACTATTTGTGCTCTGTCTCTCCCTCCCCTTGGCTACACACACACACACACACACACACACACACACACACACTGAACCCTAACCCCATTAAATCCAAACAAAAAAATCCTCTTCAAACAGGGCAGAAAATTGTGTGGAAATTAGCAGCAGGCATTGTGAATGTATGATGATTGTATAAAACCTCCCTGAATTTCTGGCACTGGGGGGTGGGGGGTGTGAATGAAAGGACACTGTTAAAAAAAAATAGAAGATGCGACGAGTTTCCTTTAAAAAATGTTTTTGATCGTGTCCCCAAGTCTCAATCTTTTAGACCAGGGACTGTGAAGAGCTTGCAATGCTAAACAGAGGGGCCGAGAGACCCGTTTAATTAAAATCTGCCAAAACCCCAAACCTGGTCCCAATACTGCATGTTTTCCAAACGTGAAGGATTTGGACCTAGTGCCTCTGGGAAGGCAACTTCATGGCGAAGTGTGAGCATTTTAGCTAAGAGTCTTCCATATTAATCATTTTTACAGAGCACCTCCATGTCATTCTGGTGTCGTGCCTGCCTTCTGTCAGAGCCGGGCTGCCACATTTCAAAGGACAAAAATTCATTTGCTAAAATTATGAACAGTCAAGCTGGGTATTTTCATTGATGCAAAGTTTTCCAGGGGTTTTGACTTTATTATAAATGAGATTTTTTTTTACTTGTGGACTAAAAATATTAGAAAGGAAGTAAATCCATGAAAAGGCTGAAGATACCGGGAAATATTAGCCAAACTCTCTCTTCGTAGAAAGATCAGGAGCTCGAGGTTTCTCTCGAAAGTCCCAAGTGGGCACCAATAGAAGGTGCTGGTTGAACCCCGGGGTCTCAGCTTAGCTGGGGTGAGTGGGGAGACCTCTGCGTGCCTGTGGAGGTGTCTGTAATTTGTACTGTTTCACATATATTTATCTAAATTCATGTGGGTGAACATTTAGGAAAATTTCCATCCAGTACCCATCAAAAGAAAATATGTGATTTTCGTATGTTCCGGAAACACTTCTGGGAGATTACTGTACATACAAGCACACCACCTGTTCCTGCAGCGGGAGCGTTCCCTCTCTTTTATCAAGTTTGGCAGTACACTGTCTCATTTAAGACCTGAGGATTAGAAGCAAAATAAACTTCACCAGGGACACTAAGGCACCGGCTCTTACGTTTCATTTCTTAGAAGACACAAAATTATGTATGTAGGAGAACCTGTGTGCTTCCTCTGAGTTTTGGATAGGCTGCAAAAATATAATAGCATGAAAGTAAGAAATGAGCTCATTTGGTTAAATAGCAAGGTTTCTTCTCAGGTGAAATGCAAGTTAATTGAATCTCAAAGTTTACCTGCAGGAGTTGCGTTTTGCTTCGTTGGAAGTGGGCTGGTTCACTTCAGGGTTTTTTCTTTTTTTTGGTTTGTTTATATATTTTGTTTTTGTTCTGTTATGGTCTTGTAAACTTGCTGATGATCATAAATCCCCTTATAAAGTGTAATATGCTGATTTAGGGGCCTGGATTAAGAATGTGTAAAACCGAAGTTCCAATGAGCTTATTATTATTATTGATTAATGTAGCACAATAATAATGGCAGTAATAAGAATGATAGCAACAGTAAAAACAATTGTAAGCAGAGCCCATGTCTCCCACGTTTCTGATCTTGCCTTTAAGTATCTTTAAAAGGGGGGGAGGAAAGAGGCCCTATTTATAAATGTAAATTCTATATAATGGATAGGAGGAAATTAATACAGTAAAAATCGTGGGTCCTTGGGTCCGAGGCTGTATCATTAATTCCCTCAGGCAGGTTTGAAACTTGCGGAACGCAGCTCCAGCGAAGTGGGACGCTGTTTTATGAAAATCGCCGGCAGGTGGCGCTGCAGCACTCAGTATAGTCTTGGGCTTGATTTCGGTTCTGTTTTTCAGAGCAGCGTGGACAGGGGCTTTGGGGCTGGTTTGGGACAGTCAACAGTATCATCAGGAGGCCTAGAACAGGGAGAGAGCGAGATCAAGGCAGGGAGTGGTCTTTAATCGCGGTCAGACTGGCCAGCTTTGGAGAACCTTGCTCGGCCAGGAAAGGAACTTGTGCTGTTGACTGGGGTATGTTGGATTCTGGCCCGACTAGCTGAGAAAGCAAGGCCGAGGTGGCCTACAGTGTTTCACTCCCTCTCCGGCTTTTAGGGGAAACATGGGTTCTCTGGTTAGGGGTGTAATTATACCTTCGCATTCTCGCTGGTAATGAAAGACTTAGGGGGTTCTTTTGAAATCTTTAGTCTAAATTTCTGCGGAGTAGAAGAAGTCCCAACGATGGGAATGCCCATGGTGGGGAGAGGAAAGACAGACGTCTGTGTGTGGATGAGGGTTTGTACGTGTGCGTGTGTGTGTGTGTGTCATTGTTACAAGTGGTGACGGCAGTTGACGCAGCATTACAGTGGTCGGATGGTGAGGACCCTGGAGGAGGACGGCAGGGACGTGGATAGATGTGGCACTGTAGCATCTGCAGCAGAGCTGGGGAGGCCAGCACCAGCGCATGTTTTTCTTTGATTGCTTCTTGAGGAGGCGAGGGTGGAAATTACCCTTCAGACGCCCAAGTCCTGTAATTTCTGGGACCCTCTTGATGGTTACAGAGCTGCAGCTCCAGAACCTCTGAGCTCAGAATAGTTCTCTGAGTCTCAAGGTAGATTTGGCCACCACGACTGGATGGGAAGGGGAAGAGAAGGAAGTTTTCATTTTCCTGGAGGCTTCGAGGTCTCCATAACATACTTCCCAAGTGCTGTAAAACCTCAATGAACTGGAGCCCCGCCAATCGGAGCCAGTGAGGCAAATAACCAGGAAGTGAGTGGCTATCGGGAATGTATTAACAACAGAAATAACAAAACTTCTTCATGATACTTCCTGGAGCCAACATAAACCAGTTCTTTATCTTTTGCATTCTTTTTTGTGGCTTTAAATACAGAACATGGCAGAAAAATCTATTTTAGTTTGTTCGCTGTACTGTTTCAGAGCTACAAAAACTGAGCTCATATCAGCCAGGCCTTCACTCAAGAAGTGAATTCACGTCAACACAGAATTAATAATTGGTGATGGTAGCTCCTCTGTAAGAGCCGGAAGCCATGCTTGGCCCTTGACGTGTATCATCTCATCTAACCCTTATGAGCATTCATGAAAGGGGTCTATTATGATCCTTCTTTTCAGATAAGGAAACTGAGTTTCAGAGAGGGTAAGTAATTTGCCCGAGATCACACAGCATGAAGGATATGAAGCCCACATATCCCAGGATGCCTCTGCCCTTTCTCCTGGGAGCAGAAACTTCAAGGTGGGATACGGGAACTTGGCTTCAGGCCCACATTTTGAGGCAAGGATGAGTTCTCTACTAAGGAGGAATAGGCCCTGAACCGGAAGCCCCTCTGTACTTTTCCTAGAGCACTGTCTTAGGGAAGAGGCGGTTTCGAGATCCTGGATGGCGGAAGTGTGAACGCACTGTCCTAAAGAGATGCCACCCAGGTGGAGACCGAGGAGCCAGCAGCTCCTGGGCCCAGGGCATTTTGCATGTTCGACCTCGAGGAGCAGAAAAGCGTCACAGCCTGTTAATCCTGTAAAGGACCAGGCAGGACAGCGCAAGCTGAGGGTGAGAAAGTCTCCTTCCCAGGTTCAGATGCAGGGGGGCGGACCCCGAGGTTGGCGGCCACTGCCTCTCCTCCCTCACGCACTCTTTCATTCCTCAGCCCCTGGCTCTTTGGCAGTGCTCAGCACGAGTAGATGCGGAGCCCACAGCAGGGCGGTGGGCCCTCTTTCTCCAGGATTTCTGCTCCTTCTCATTGCCTCTGTCCTCTCCCTCGGCCTCCTTGGGACTCGGTAGGCTCCATCCCAGGGGCCTGTCTTGGGATCCCAATGGGCTGGTCAAGGCTCTGGGGCAAAGCCTGCCTGGAGAGCTGGGCCAGACCTCCTGGCTGCAGCGCCTTGTCCGCACAAGTCGGTCTCCTGGTCGGGAGCCACAGGAGAGGAGCTCTGGTCTTCCCTGCGTCCTGGGGTGGGGGTCAAGCTCACACAGTGTGTGCCTTCCCGGTCATGCTGGGCCTTCAGTCACCCAGGCCCAGCTTCCCGCCCAGATGCTACGCCCCCCCCCCTTTTCATGAGAGCTCCCTAGTAGGGGCCAGGCTGTGACAGGGAGCCCTGCAAAGACTTGGGGGGGGATAGAGGGGAGGAAACGGCATCCGGAACAATGACACCAGCACCGTGTTAAGCGGTGGGCTGTCACTCGCAGGCAGAAGTGCTAAACTCAGTCCTTCCAGAGGGAGGTAGGAGAAAGAAGCTGGGGAGGCTCTGTAGAGGAAGAAGAGAAGGAGGAAGAGGAGGAGGAAGAGGAAGGGGAGGAGGAGACACTCACGCAGATGCTGAGTAGAATTCACCAATGGAGAGAAGGGTTCAGGCCAGAGGCCGACCCCACAAACCTGAGCCACGGGTCTGTGGACGTGGCAATCGTAATGGTGCATCCCTATGGAGCACTGCGTTTCCAACATATCAGAGCATCTCCAAGCACAGCCATGGCTGTCCCCAGCTCTGGCCCATGCCAAGGACGATGGGAAGGCAGCACCTCTGGCCAGAGCAGCAGGGCTCCAGTCCACACACCAAAGCAGAACGCAAGGGTGGACGGGCCCATGCCAGAGGCGGCCCACACAGGGGCGAAATCAAACCAACCCAGGGTATCCCAGAGACCATCCCCGACCTCCGCTGGGGAGTGGAAGTGAGATCTGCGTGGGAAGTCATTCTTGGGGCGCCACAGCGAGCACTGTGGGTTGACGAAAGGAACCCCAAGGACGGCCTCAGCATCTTTCGTGCAAAGGGAAGACACCGTGCTTGTGGTGAGCAGTTTCTTGTCTGTCTGTCTGGTCTTCCCCAGTGGGGTAGAAAGGCCTGGAACCACACAAGCTTTGATGTCTAAAGGGGATTTTCAACCAGTGTCCATGGCAGACACAGTCACTGAGGAGGAGACGCCCGTTTGGGAAAATGCTTCCTAATTAAATGAATAGTTTTGATCCAGAAGCAGGTCTGGACTGTCAAGATGCACCCGAAGTCGGGAGGCATGCTTCAGATGTTGGCTTGAACTGGGTTTTTGCATGAGGTTTTCCTATACCTGGGGCCCCTCGGCTCCCCATCCAGCATCACACGTTGGTTCATTATTGATTAATTCATTCATTCATCTGCTGTTTCAACGGATGTCTTTTACCTGCTGTGGTAGATTCTGGACATTTAGTAGTAGACTGAAAATCGAGCTCCTCAGCCTCACAGGAGTTCATCTTCTCATGAACGAGAGGGAACTTTAAGGCAAGTCCTTGTAGGTCAAGCATTCTTTTACCCTGGAATGCGTATGAAGAAGCAACAAACTGGATTCTTAAAGATGCCCCAATCCATTCTCTTTTTTATTAGTGGTTGAACCATGAACCTGTGCTCAGCATCCTCCAGTTTCTGTCTCCCTATCTAGCAAATGGCCATAATAACAGCATCAGGCCCCAGCCAGAGGCTCTCTAGCACCCGTAGGTTTACCTTCTCGCAGAGCGGAGAGAGCTCGTTGATCATAGGACCAGGCAAGGTCTAGGCTTGACTGTGGTTGGCTGGCCTGCATCACGTGCTTACACTGCATGGATGCTGCTCTCTCATTGGCTGACCCAGGTCACATGTCCATTGCTGGCACTGGGCAAATGAGTATAGTCAGCTCCATCCACCTCAGGAGACTGAGACTGGGAGAGGAGTCACTAAATGTGGCTGTATAAGAGGGAGATCCACACTGTCAAGACCAAGGGACTATTACAGTGTTCAGAGGTTGCGACTTTTGTTGGCCTCGGTGTGCGCAGTTCTGGACCTTTCCTTTGTGTGTCCATCTCTCTAGGCGTGGGTGTTCCCATGCACGTAGATGTATGCATGTACTTTTCCCAACATGAGGCACTTGCTTTACTCGCTTTACAAAGACACCCCATACACCAGGCCCCTGCAGCAGTCTGAGACATAAGTTGTTCTTTGAAATTTGAACTTTTAAAGTCTAAGGGTCCCCGGATGCTTTCACCTTACAGATGAGGAGACCGAGGTTCTCAGTTGAGAGGCTGTCGCTCCAGGAGCACAGCCGATGGCTCCTCTGGCCCTTGAGTCCCGTTGTCCCCTCCAGGCTCATT
Organism: Capromys pilorides; assembly: GCA_004027915.1. NCBI lineage: Eukaryota > Metazoa > Chordata > Mammalia > Rodentia > Capromyidae > Capromys > Capromys pilorides. The sequence goes on along the minus strand of PVKN010007509.1, from coordinate 8,641 downwards.
GGCAGTGACCTCAGTGGGGCCTGGGTGGCCGGGGCTCAGGGAGCTCAGAGCCGAGCACCAGGTGCATGTGGCGGGGCTTTTCTCTGAAGGCAGGTGTTTGCCTTTGTTTTGCATCTGTGCCCTGCCCTGTCAGGTACTAAGGGCTGTGTCTGGCTCGTGTTCTAGGGATGGCAAATGCTGAACACCACACTCTTGGGGGACACGCAGCTAAATGGCACTTACTGGTAAGCTCCGCTTCAAGAAAATACTATCTGTCAGTCTGTCTGTCTGTCTGTCTATCTTTCTGTCATCTATGTTTTTATCTCTATAGACTGATTTAATCGTAAGTGAGGATGAAGAATCCAAAGCACAAAAGTTGATAAATGCTCAACAATTTTCTAAACTAGTTCACTGCCTTAGATGTTATCAGTGGAAACAGGGCCCGTGGGACCTGCCCTGTCCAATGCTATTAGCTCCACGTGGCTGCTTAAATTCAGATTCGAGAAAATGAAGAGCTCAGTTTCTCGGAGTCGCTAGCGCCCCTGCCAGTGGCCAGTAGTTCCACGTGGCCAGCGTGGCTGCTGCCGTGAGCCGTGCTGGTAGAGGTCTCTCCTCCCTCAGGACGCCCAGTGAGGATGCGCCGCGCTATCTGGACGGCAGCTCTCCACTGTCTTCTCCTTCCCAAGGGGCCCTGGGAAAGATGTGGATCCCTGGATTCTCCACCACGTGGACTGCGGCACAGGTGACCGGAAAGCCGGCTGGGAATCTGGACCGTTGAAAATATATGACCCTTGGTGTTTGGAGAAACACAAAGGAGGGTGACGAAGGTGAGGGCAACTGGCTGAAGATGGAGGTGTGGCGGGACTCACGGTGGCGGAGGGGCGGCTGTCGCGGAGGACAGCTGAGCGGCCTCCCCACCCAGCTTTGCTTGCTTTGTTTTCAGTGATCCACAGTCAAAAAGAATACAAAGAAGGATGGTAACAATCAATATTAAGGATACAGAGGAGGGGGGGGACAGAAGGAGGGGAAGAGAGGGAGGGAGGGGGGGAGAGAGAGAGAGAGAGACAGAGAGAGAGAGAGAGAGAGAGCGCTTAGCACTGAACACCACAAAGCCCCCAAAGATATGAAGTTCTCCTGCCTCACTTCTTGAAGAGCACAGATCCTCTGAGAGGGACTTCCCATCACTCCCAGGAGACTGGAATGCCACTCGGCGGGAGGGTGGCTGGGCTGTTGGCAAAGCTGTGATTTTCAGCATGGCACCCACCGTGGCCAGTAGAGATCCAGGTGACAGAAATGTCCTGAGCAGGCGACGTGCCTGCTAGAGCTTGAAGACATAGTATGTGGGGAAGGACAAAAGGCTAAATATGGCTGTTAGTTTTACATACCCGCATGTTGAAGTGATTGACTAGAGGAGAGGCCGGTTAACGAAAACATCACTGAAACCAATGCCAACCGGCTCGTCTGCTCTCTTAATCTCACTTTATTAAATGGCTCCTGGAGAGTGACACATGAGGACTGTGCCTGTGCAATATTGCTTTTTATTTGCGGGGGGGGGGGGGGGGGGGGGGGGGGGGACCGGGGTTCGAACTCACGACCTTGCCCTTGCCAGACAGGCACTTGTGCCACGAAGCCATCTCCCTAGCCCTCAGGCAGTATTTCTGTGGGACCTTGTTCCCCTAGATCCTAGATGCCCACACTCCCGGCTGAACATCCATGCAGGAAGTGACGGAGAAGAGGAACCCAAACCCCAGCGCGGGGCTCGCCTTGCCCTCCACAGAGAAGCTTCAGTTTACCCTACTCGAAGCTGCTGTTGGGTGGAGAGGTCCCCCCCCACGCACAGCCAGGTGCCACCTGCATCAGCATATTAGGTGGCGCTGCCACAGAGCCTTCCCTTGGCCTCCACGACCATCCAGGACACCTGCCTGAGCCTCAGGTCGGGGCATCCAAGGCTGGCCTTTCTCGGCAGGCTGCCCTGGGTCTCTCAGAACAGAGGCCTGCAGGTGATTCTTTGCAGCTCTGCATTCAAAAGAGCTTCTTTAGAAAGCAGAAAATGTTTCGAGTGAGTTGAGAGAGATGAGTGTATTTACCGGAACAAATATTTGCTCTTTGTCAGCCGTTGATTATAGCTGACTGCACTGTCCTCTGTAATTGGATTGGAGGTAAAACCAGTTCATTTAAAGCTTGAAAATACTCATTTTCCCTTCCGTTTTTCATTAGCTGTTCTCTTCCCTGTGGCGACAGTGTTTGCATTTGCCACAAAGCCTGGCTCTGCCACTTGGGAGCCTTTCTGCCCCCTGGTTTGTTTTCCGGCACACTCTTGGCTCCCTTGGCCTTTGTTCTAACCTGGCTTCTGCAAATCAGTTTACCTCGAGGATGGTAACAATAACAACGCTCCTTAATGTCCGGGTGGGGGGAAGTTTTCCTACAACCCTAGCTCATGTGGCGTGCGTGACGTCATCAGGAGGTGGGTGGGGAAAGGAGATGCGCGTGTGCAGCTGGAGGTTAGGAGCCTACCTGGGTGGGGGCGTCGACCTCATGAGACACCCAGCTTCACCAAGGGTCACCACCCCATGGGACAGGGGAGAAACTGAGGCTTAGGCAATGAGGGAACAGACATTTGATGTAGACTTTGACTCCACAAGTCTCTGCTTTTATTTTATTTTATTTTATTTTGCTTTCTACGTTTGAATGAAATCATGCAACATTTGTCTCTCTCTGCCTGGCTTACTTCACATCGCATAATATCTTCCAGGTTTATCCATACGCTTGTACATGGCAGGATTTTCTTCCAACAGGGCTGAATAATACTCATCATATATGTAATATATGTAGCGCTAGATGTCACTTTTTAATCTAGGCATCCGTGGGTGCCGCTGTTTCCATGATTACATTTTCTAAACTCTCTAATAAGTGGATGTTTTACTCCTCTGGGGCCCCAGTGTCCTCTGAGGGTCAGCTGCATTGGCGTCGCTAGGAGCTTCTTAGACCGAATCCCAGCATTTTAGGAGAGTTCCCGGAGTTTGTGTTTTAGCTCACGCGTGACCAAGCTTGGGCGTGCTTCTGTACGATGAATTAATTAACTAACGCTTCACATGTCCATTGCGCCCCTGCTGTGCAGTGCTGGGTTCTGTGCGCTGGGTTAACTCCAATAAGCAGAGGAGATGAAGCCGGCGTGATCTCCAGGGCCTGCAGCGGAGTGGGGAGTGAGAGGGTTAGGTAGCAGCGTGGGGGTCCTCGGGGGCGGGGTTATGTGTACCCACCTAGGTAGGTTGGTGGAAGATGTCAGAGGCTCCTTGGAGAGGATCAAGGTCCGCTGGAGACCAGTGGGTGTGTGCCATGGCGGAGGCAAAGAGGCAGGGGAGGAGAGGGTGAGAGGGACACGGGACAGAGGTGCGGGGCGCTGTGCTGAGGCCTCCAGAGAGCGAGTGTGGCTTGTCGGTGCCAAACTAATTCATTCACCCATTGATTCATTGATTGATTGATTGATTCATTCATTCATTCATTCAGCATACCGAGATAAGATGCCTGACTGTATTTATGGCCAGCAATTTCCTTAATGATGGCGAGGTGCTGTTGGCCAGGAAGGTGAGGACAATAACCAGCCCTTACATATCCAGATACTATTTCTAAGCATTTTACAAAATTAACGCACTTAGGCATCATTAGTAGGTGCAGAGGACACATCCTGCTGTGACACTCATTGGATAGATAAGGAGGGGGAGGCAAGGAAAGGTCAATTAACACATCTGGATGCTGCAGCAGAGCCCAGACATGGATTCGGGGTGCCTGGCTCTGGAGGTTCCTGCCTCCCTTATTCTACCATAAGACTGGGATTTTCTTCCCAAGTTGCTGGCCACGGGCACGCTGCTCCCACAGTCTGTGTGTGCGTCTCCACGTGGGTTTCGTGGTCTGAGCTTCTCCCATCTACAGATCCCTTCCCAGTGTACTGGAGTCACCGCCTCTCTCACCTTCCCACAGGGGGCCTCGTGTGGCAGGGGCGAAGCCTCTTTCTTATCCCCCAGGTCCCCAAGATTTATGCTCCTCTTCAAGCAGTGTGTGTTCTTGTCACTGTCACCTTTCCTTTCTGTTCTCACTTGATCCTTAAGACATCTTTTTGGATGCCACTATAGCTTATAAAGCTCTTACAAGCTCACATATCAATGTACACACACACACACACACACACACACACACACACACATGCACACACGCCCAGTGTATTCACATTTGTCTCATATTCATCTGTGGCATTCATCTGTGTGCTCACTCACAGCCTCCTACATGCTTGCACATACAGTGCTCACCAACACACTCTTATACACACACTATGGTTGGTGTCTAGTTGTCCCCTAAAGCCTCTGTAGTCATGGGATGGACTTTGAGAGGTTGTCATCAATTCGTGACCCATTGCTGGGCTTGTGGGTGTGTGGGTGCTATACCTGTGGGCAATCTGAATGCAGTATAAGGAAGGGGGCGAGGCTCGCTCTCTGTCACCACTGCCACCTCTGCCACCTCTGCCGGTGCTGCTGCTCCTGCCCTTCTGCTCTTGCTGCTTTGCTGTTATCCACTGTCAGGAACGGCTGCCCTCCGCCATGGGCCGCTCTGTCTTGGAGCCGGCCGAGTGTGGACTGAAACCTCCATAGCCTGGGAACTAAAGAAACCTTGCCTTCTTTCCTTTTGGGTGTTGGGTATTTTGACCTAGCAATGAGAGAAAAAGAACTGAGACAACACACAACTATCCAAAATGCACTCACATACCACATTTGTTCAGACAGTCAAGTACGCACACACACACACACACACACACACACACACACACACATATCCATGCACACACCTCATTGCTTTCATTCACATAATCACACCCACCTTGTACACACCCCCAGTAGTCCCCATATGTGTGCACACTCATGCACATCCGCACACGTCCGCACACACTCACAAGCGGCAGGCATGTACACAGGCACACATTGGGGCCTGGGTGGCTGCCAGTCACCAAAGAACTTTGAAGAGATGTCAGAGAGGAAAAGTTCAAATGAAAATCAGATCTGGTAATTATAGAACTTTCTACAAGCGCATTTTTTCCCAGGCTGGACTTGAAAATAAAAGACGCCCGGGAGATGTGAGCCTTTTTTCTGTGGTTTGCAAAATAAGCAAAGCCACATTGGAGAGAGTGACAACAACCCGGGACATCGCATTGGAACCTACTTGATGGAGGAGGAGGGGACTGAGGAGGTGACAGCATTTTGGTGCCAACTGTTAGGGCCCCCTTTATGTCTTTGTGCTGAGTACTTTTGTGAGTGTTTCAAGGTTGAGGTCGAGCATGGTCATTACCTTTGGGGTCCCGTGCATGTCTGTCGCAAGGCCCTGCCCACTACCCCGACCAACTCATTTTGGAAAGCATTCACCATGCACCAAGTATATCCTATCCTAGGCCCTGCTAAAGCCCCTTGAGGCATAAAGATGATGAGGGGTATCCAGGGCAACAGCAGATGGAAGTATCAGGGTGCATTAGTAGCAAGGGATGTGGCGCTGAGTGTAACTGGTGTTAGTGAAGGAGAAAATTGTGGCTGTTGTCACGGAAATACCCAAAGGTCTGTGGCTTCAGGCGCAGCTTGACCCAGGGGCTCGCCGATCTGCACTGAATGGGTCACAGGGTCACTCAGGCTTTCTGATGTGGAATAGGCTGGAGTTAGGCCGGAAGCTAGAAGGCCGGTTTTGGGGCAGTGAAGGAGGACTGCCGCAGCCCAGGCTAAAGGGTGTGGTGGCTCCAGTGAAACGGGTGAGGGGCTTGAGGGTAAGAGGGTGAACGTCACAGGAGAGATAGATGGGGCAGGTGGGCTGCGAAGAGCTGGTGGGGCAGAGTGCGGAGCAGGAGGACCGGGGAGATCTAGAGCGCTTACGTCTGAAGAAAGGGCTCAGATAGTTCTCTTGCTGTAAGAAGGTGGTTGTCAAAATGAATACGATGGCCCTTTGTGATTGGCATTTGAGTAGAATTCTTTTTGTGTAGGAGGATTTTTTTAAAAACTTTATGTATTTATTTATTCATGTATTTATGTTTAGCCAGCTCATCTGCTCTAGGGGTGGGGCTGGCACAGCATATGGTGCCGAGGATTGAACTGTGGCCCTGTGGCTGCCTAAGCTTGCCTAAGCAGGCGCTTTAGACTGCTAAGCCATCTCGCTGGCCCCTGTGTAGGAGGAACTTAGAGTTTCCCGCTGCCTACATATCAGTCTGCAAATATGGAACCAGCTGGGCTTCATGGCACATGCCTGAAATCTCAGCACTCTGGGAGGCAGAGGCAGGAGGGTTGTGAATGGGAGCCCAGGCTGGGCAACTCAGTAACATAGTGAGATGTCATCTCAAAAAGGCAGCGGCAGGTACAGCTCAGTGTAAAGGAAGCCCTGGGCTCTAGCTGCGCTGCTGATAAAGAAAACGGGGACCAAGTCGCACTGAAAAGACACTTCAGTCCCACGCAATCTGGTGTTCATGCTTGGACGCTCCCTTTAGCTTTCCTTAAACCTCAACTTTTTAAAAAGGAGATCACACCTAGGATCTCGTGAAGATGTAATTAATATACGTGTGTTGTTGAATTAAAAAAATGTGCATGTGCTTGTGTGTGCATGCATGTACATGCGTGTGTGCATGTGTGGGTGTGCATGTGTGTGTCGGGGTGTGTGTATCTTCAACACAGTGCCTGGAATAAGATGAGTGAAAATTAACACCTGGTTTGTGGCACTAAATTGGGTGGAGGAGTCAGGGGCTTTGTCTTGAAAGAAAAACCAAGAGGAGGGCCACTCACGAGGCAGGGGGTCTGTAGCTGGGGTGGCGGAGCACAAGGAAATCTTTATTGTAAGGCTGGGTGCTTAGCCAGCAGTGTGAGAGGAGCCCACTTTGTAGGCTGGTAAAACATGTTCCTAAACACAGCATAAAATACGTAGGGTTGCAGAGGGTCTCAGCTGTGTTTAAGTGCTAGCTTAAGATTTGAAAACCACGCCTGTGTATTACAGAAATGCATATGTGTTTTAATTAATTCATCAAATAACTAGGCCTAGTCTAGCTACAGGGGTCAGACCAAAGTATCGCTCACAGGAATGTTATTTGAAGCATTTCTCTACACTGAAGCTCAGTGGTTTTTATTGGTAGCAAACTTTGCTCAATGTCGTTGTGGATTTTGTCTGTTGTCACCATTAAAAGCTAACTTTTGTTAAGGGCTTGCCAGATAGCTCAGCAGACTAAGTGTCTGCTTAAGCAGTGTGCAGCAGCCAGGGATTGATCCCCGGGGTGTGCTGAGACTGTGACTGAGACTGCGAGTGGTGGCACACGCCTGTAATCCCAGTGCTTGGGAGGCTGAAAACGGGAGGATCACTAAGAGCCTGATCTATATAGTGAGACCCTGTAGATCCTGTACTAAATATATGTAAAAAAGAGCTAACTCTTTAAAATAAATTTGCAAAAGTAAAAATGCATACTTTTTCCCACCTAAATTCACAGAGCCACTGAATTACACTCATGGAACCCTGGACTTTTGCAGCTCACAGATATGGGGTTAAAACACCTGCTGGAGAGAGAGTTTAGGGTACCTGACCGAATATTTCCCATTAAAAATAATTTTATGACTGTCAGAAATGCCTTGGAACTGTCAACTTCTCCTAAAATCAAAAGTATAAAATGGAAACCCAACGCCAGACCACATTCTTTTTCCTGTGAAAAAGTTTTAACATTCAAATATAGAAGGTAAGAAGCGTAAGCCTCTTGGTATAGCCCCCACGGAGGGTTCATTTAACGGTGCCAGCTGATGGGTCACTGGCTGTGCGCAGGGAATCTTGGGATTGCTTCTTCAGCCCAATGTTTTAATTATCCCAGGCCTGCCAGACGGCACCAGATGAGAGGAGGATGTTGACCGAAAGGAATTTGGAGAAGGATGTGAGCCACGCCCAGAGCAGGACGGGCAAGGTTGGCAGCCCTTGGGGATCTCCAAACGGAATGTTTTAGAGCAGACACAAAGGATGACAGGAGACAGAGTGAACCTGCCCCACTCGATCCTTGGAGGATCGATTCCCAGCTGCTCCCCTTAGATAGCAAAACCTGTGATGCTGAAGTCCCTTTTCTAAACTAGTGTAGCATTGGCGTGGGCCACCCTTCGTGCTCCATCTGTGGAGTGGCTAGTGCGCTGTATCGTTTTGGGGACAGTGGAGATAATGTTACAGTTTGATATACAGTGTCGTGGCTTGTATCTAGTTGTCCCCCCAAAGCCTCATGTAAATCATGGGGCTGTCAAGCGCGCGGCTCGAGGGGCGGGGCTTGAGGGGGCGTGGCCATGAGAGGTGCAAACCGTTAAACTGACAGCACGCGCTGTCACAATGCTCCCCCACCTCCTCCAAGGCTGCGATTTTGCGCGATGGTATGGAGAGGATCATCCTGGACACGGCAGCGCCCCAGCCCCTCCTCCAGTCCCTATAAAACCGGGGCAGCATCTTGAAACCTCCAGGAACTGTGAGCTAAATAAACCTTTCCTCCCCTAAGCTTGTGTGGCAGGTATTTGTCTGAGCAACGACAGAATAGTAACTAAAACATGCAGTATCTGTTGACCTTGCAGATGTGGAAGGGGGCTGCGTTCTCAAAGTCACACGCTTTCAGGAAAAGCCGGGTGACATCAGAAAG
>PVKN010007508.1:0-26548 GCA_004027915.1 Capromys pilorides | reverse complement strand
AAGTCATTCTTGCCACTAAAACTTCCTTGTATCTGTTTCTCAATGAACCATGGCCAGCACCATTTTTACATTTGAATAGGAAGATACATGAATAATGACTCATCTTTTTTTGGAAAATGGCAGAGGTTTTATTGCCAATATGCAACTGGGACAAGTTCAGAGGTCTCTTGCCACAAACATGAGCTCATGTCGTACTTTAAGAAAAACATCCCCCATCCCACATGTACTGAACGTCTTACAAGAACATTTGACCTACTGGCATTCATGTGCACCACATGATGGCACAAGACCTGCTTGGTCTTCCAGTATCACTCACATCACCTAGACTTCACCTCTAGTTTCATGGCGGGCTATGCTAACTCACAGCTTGAGTATGCCTTACGTTTCCAGACATACTTTTTCATATTTTTGACCTCCTAGTCTCAAAGTTCCACTATGGATGTCTGAGACAACACATTTTACCTTCAAGTTTACTTATTACTACTTATAAAATGTCAGTTCAGTGTGCTCAAAATCCAGATAAAGTTTCACAGGTTGAGGCCTGGAGCTCGCTATGGACTCCTCTGTCACTTCCATGTAATTTTGGTCCATGTCACTCAAGCTGCTTCATTGTGGTGCTTGGACTTGGCAGGACCTGCTGCCTTAGAACTCTGTCCTGAGCTGCTACACTCATGTAGGCTACAAAAAAGAGAGCTTCCCTTAAGCTTGGAGTATAACCAATCAACAACGCAGGTAAAGTTATTATCTTGGGGTTAATTATTTGCACTGCCTGGGCCACTGGTTGCTGCCTTCTGGTATGCACGAAGAAGGCAAGGAGAACTCAGAAGAAGTTATATTATCCTAGATCAATCTCCCATGTTCCTGTATCATTCCGTAGTCCTTCTGAACTTGACCAGACATCTGATCTGGCATTTCAACTACATTTTTTACCTTCTGTACCAGACTAGATTGTATGTAAGGGAGGTAAGGCATACATGACTTGCAATATCAGGCTTGGAGTCTGTTGATCATGTATCCAACTCAGTGACCTGGAGATTCTTGGGTACATTTCAGAGACTAAGCAGGCCAGCTCCTGATTTAACATTAAGCCATTTACTCAGAAGACTTCAACCACTGCCAACTTTGTTGAGAATGCTTAAGCTGTTTTATCATGCTGCTGCTCCACAAATTAAGAAAACATTTCTTTTAAGGAGCCCCATGCCAGCATCAAACAATTATATGCTGCCCACACTGACATCTCACAGTTACTAAGAGCATTATTTTACAGGTGTAAATGTTTCTTATGTCCAAGAATGCCCCTCTGGGAATAATCCTAGGCCTGTGCAACATCACAAAATCATGATACATATTAACAGAGACCCAGCATCACTGCAGACCATGGCCATTCATGAACTGTATGCTGTTAAAGAAAACCTGCCATTAACAGTTGATGGGGCTTGTGCTATTATCTGTGCCATAGGGAGCCACACCAATGCTCTCCCATGCAAATCAATAAATCATACATGGGTTCTCTACAGAGCTTCGCTGCGGTTTCCTGCTTTAACAACTGCTTGAATGGAGCTAGGCGCTCAACTACCCTCACCGCACCTGCACCACCTCAGCAGCCCGGCCTTGCTCACCACTGCCATCCCACGTACTTTCTTGATGAATCTCATAAGAAGGGATAATACCCCAAGAAGCTGATAAATCTGCAGAACCAGCACAGTGGCCAGATCTTCCATCAGGATGTCAAAAAAAAAAAAAAAAAACAGACCAGGATGACTGGGAAAATGGACTGAATGCAATGGAGAAGACCATGAATCAGTTGCTCCTGGAGCTGCACAAGCTGGTCACTGATAAGAACAATCCCCACCTGTGTGACTTCATCGAGATGCACTACCTGGACAATCAGATTGATGCCATCAAAGAGCTGGGTGACCACGTGACCAAGCTGGGCAAGATGTGTGCCCCAGAGTCCCACAAAGTGGAGTACCTCTTTGACAAACATACCCTGGGGGACGGTGACAATAAGAGCTAAAGTCAGCAAGGCAGCACATGCATGTTGGGGCTACCTTTACGTTTTCTATAAATTGTACCAGAACATCTGCTTAAGTACTTTAATTCCTTCAAATAAAGTTTTGTACCTGGCCAAAATAATAATAATGGTAATAATAATAATAATAATAATTCACACATGGATTAGAATATTATGTATTTCAGGGTATGTTGTGGCAGCATAAGCAGGGAATTATGGATCGAGTTGCCATGGCACATACATCCTGAAGACACTCTCTTATGTATCTCAGATCATGGGATGGTAGCTGATGTTTTAGACGCTGTTGAAGAGATACTCAATGCCACTAAACACTGCCTATTGCTCCAGTCTGAATTTACCACTATGGAAGCCTTCTGACTAGAGGTTTAGGAAGCAGCTATGTAGTCAGTCAGTTGTATAATGAGCTAGAGATGATTGGAGACTGTCTCGAAGAGACTCATGGATGTGATTCTTGGCCCCCAAAATGAAGGTAGGAGGGAGTGATAAATTTGAACCTCAATCCGGTTAACCAAACAGCACATAGGCTCACAGATCACCAAAAATACTTATTAGGCAATCTCAGTTCTGCTTGTGGTGTATGAACCTCAATATTATTGTATGAGTCCAAGACCCATCCTCAGAATGTCACCAGAAGCCAAGGCTCTGCACAGCTTGGCACAATTTAGGAAGTGACCAGAACACAATATATAATCACTACCTTACTTTGTATTGTTGGATTGGAATAAACCTATAATATGCCTGAGGTTTTTGAGAAGCACACTTTAAAAGAAGGAAAAACAGATTTGGCTTAAAACATTAAAATATCACATTAAATACAACCTTTTCTGCTAGGGTGTTCTTGAAAATAAATACATATTAACACGGGAACTTAGAAAGTGAAAAACAGTTAAGTAGGCCTTGATAGAACTTCATCAACCTTATTTTTGAGATATCAGAGTGTGAAAGACAAGGCAGGTCCCTCCACAGATATCAAGAGACCATAAAAAGCTTAGATACCAAAGTGTCCACATTCATGTATGAAAACCGCATCCAACTTGTGAAGCAATCAGGGAAATTAGCAGTCACAGAAATCTAGAAAAAAATCTTTCATGCATGAGTCCAATTATGTTGAGCCTAAATGCCTGCATCCAGTTTCTTCTGGCCAAAGATGGCTGGTAACTGCATGCTCAGCACTACAGATGTGAGGGAAGCCGAGATGTGTTGGAGAGGCTGAAGGCAGGAGCCTATGAAGGATCCTACGTGGGGTCTCCAAGTAACAGGGATCCTTGCCTTTGCCAAGGGCTCCAAGACCAAGACTTCCTTACGATGAAAATCACAGCTGGCCAAGATGATGCCCCTAGAAGCTGTGACTGTGTGCTCTCAGACTCCTCTCTGGAAGATCGTTATGCTTCATCTCTGTAGTTGAGACCATGGGAAGCAAAACAGTCTCAACTGTCTTGGATGCCATTGACTGATTTGGTCAGAAGTGCAGTGAGCACAAGAGAAGCTGGCTAGAGGGATGTGCAGTGTCCTGTGGTGACAGCACATGGTGTTGTCCCACAGAAGAAGTCTTCCTATAGACACATGGGCCAACTACACCTTTGTCCATTCTGAGTCCAACTTCTGTGGGTAAGCAGGTGACATTAGGTCCTTCCTTCCTGCAGGAAAGGTTCCACCCCCATCAGAGAGCAATGCTCTGCCCCAAGCAGTAAGAACTTCGCAGATAATCTTAAGTGACCCAACTTGACCAATGTCCATCATCCAGGAGAACTTTAAGGTTTTTTCTCTTGCTTACAGTCAGATCTGTGGTGACTATTAGAGGTATCTGTCCCTCTACCATTGTCTACTTCTTGCCTGAAGCCCTCTTATAGGAGTCATGATTTTTGAAATGTGACTCAAAGACCTCTTCAAAATTAAATGTTTCCCATACAAGTGGCCCTAGTTCACTGTTATGTGCAACACACACAGCATCTTTCCCTAAAGGACCATGAAATCCTTGTGTAATCTCCCGGGAGCAGAAGTGGCTTAAGGCTAGCTTTGGGATCTGTGGTCCATGTTCAGCTCTGAGAAATGCAGTTCCTGGATTTCAATCCTGGTTTCCAGAGTGAGCCTTCTGAGACTCTTGTGTCAATCCCTGGCCTGTACCTCCTACCTTATGGCCAAAGTGATTACTGTCAACTTCCATGGCATTGGGTCTCTGGACTTCTACCTACATGCTTTTGGTGAAAAATCCTTAGTGTCTCTGTACTGAATGGTTCATGCAGATAGGACTACCATAACTGAGCTTTTCATACTTGGTTTCTACTCCTCACTGGTCTGTCCTGACGTCCTCCAGCAGGTCAAAGAGTACATTGTATAAGATGTCCAGGAAGATCTAGGACTGGCTGAGGAGTCAGGATAACATGCAAGACTCAGAGGCACCCTATCTCCTTCCTGAAGAAGTTGTCACTAGAGATAAGACCCTGACAAAAGCTGTTGTAAGGGTATCTGTTCCAAGTGTCTCAGGCTTTTCTACAACATTAAATAGTCTGGCTGGGTCATCTGTCTTGCTGGACTTCCTGGACGCTGGACTCGCCATTCATAACAATTTGAAACACGCCAGTCTTGGAGCCAGTACACCTGTTCTTGGGCCAACTATTTAGCTGCATGCTAGAAGTGCTTCTGGGATTGAACAGGAGACTTCTCCCTCACCCTACACAAAAATGTGCAGAAATCACATCAGTGGATGCACAGAGGGCCCAGCAGCACAACATCAGGGGTGACCACCACTAAGGCTTTTTCCTTCAGAAGTTTCTCTCTCCCATCCAGTGTGCCAGCACCAGCACAATGACAACCATGGAAAATGTGCCTTTTGCAGTCAGAAGCCATCCCTGGTACCATGACTGCTTCTGTGTCTTCTATGATTACTCCCTTGAGATTCACTTTACTGAAAGAATTTCTCAGGTCTCATCTAAGTCTACGTGATTTGAGAAGTTGAAGAATGATGAGGGTGAGATGCATGCACCTCACAATCCCTTGTCTCTCCTAGACACACAAAAGCCTCAGCCTATGAGGACAAGCAGGGAAAGTTGTGTGTCCTTGGCCAGGCTCCAACAAAGTGTAGCATAGCTGATACCTCTCTCGGCCCAACCTGCTGGCTCCCCATTTTCACATATGTAGGACCCTAGCCCACATGTGAGTATAACATCTATTACAAATTATAAGCTGCTCATTGAGTGCCTTGTAAAGCAGGAAGTGGTACAGGGCTATGTGGGGAACCCAAAGCAGGCTTTTGTTGTCTTGTGTTCCTGGATCACTCAACTTGTGTACATGAAGTGTCAGGATGGAGACCCATAGGGTGCGAATGATTTAGCCTTGGCTTTCTCTCCGCCTCTAGGAAAGACATAATCTGGGCCCTTTGCAACAGCAGAGAGACCTGGCGGTCATTGTATGTCAACTCCTCTCCTGGCTATACCCCTGTAAGCCTGCAGTTTGGAAGACAAATGCATCTTTGCTGAGAAGCACACTAAAAACAATCAAAAACAACACTAAGCAGGATAATTTCCCGTCATTAACCTTCGCAGATATGAATATTTTTGAAAACATTTGTAGAAGGACTTCTTTTAAGTGATTTCTAATCTACAGGATTTTATAGAGTGAACAAGTCCAGCGATGTAGAACATATGTAAAACAAATTCACTGCTCTACAATAGTCTCATAGACGGACTTCCACAGAATCCACTTGCATTTCTACTCTGGTTAATGAACACTTTCATGAGTACCAAGAAGAGAAGAGAATGAAGCACCAGATGGCTTCATTGTAAGCCTCAAGGACATCAGCACACCCAACAATATTGTCTCATTGGATATAGTACAAATTAATTTGAAGAATAGAGTTTTCCTTTGCATGGGACCAAGGAGCACCCAGTGATAACTTCATTATTGAGACTCAGACTTCAGTCACCAAACTCACTTGAACCACAGGGAGCAGTGCTACCTGTGTCCACAGCGCTGTGATATCCTCCATTACTTCCAAACAACTTCAGGAAATAGCTGGTGTTACTCAGAAATTACACCTTTTTAGCTACAGTTATATCAACCAAGCCATATGAAGTGATTTTATCTAGAGCACAAAGCTTCATAACGCTGGAGAGAAAAGTCACAAAGGAAATCTTGAAAGTCAAGCTAAAGAAAATGAATTTATTTCAGCCCAGACATTCACTGTGCAACCCAGTACAGTACAGCACAGCCAGGACCTTTATTGAGACTTGACTTGGCTCAACACAGCACACTTCTAGAGAAAATGTCAATACACCTACTCACTGCCCCTGCTCCATGATAAACCTTGGATAAGACACCAGATTTAAGATTTTCTTCAACTGCTCCATTCACTCATTGTGTTCTCCCATGGTGAGTGATGCAGAAATAGTTGTGCTGCTCAGCCCCTGTTCTGCACTGAGAATCTCTCGCCTGCTCATCTTCCTGCTCCAGTGACAGTGCCATGGAGATCAACACAACACATAACCCAAACAGCACACACCTGTTCCTAAATAATGCACTATCAAGTCAGGAGACAGTGTACGTGCCTGGTGTGGGAGCATGAGCAATGTGAAAAGAAAAACCAAGTACTCCTGCTGGAGAAACAGAAGCTCACAGCAGCATGGAGAGCTGCTGAGGGGAAAAAGATGCAGGCATGGAACATGTGGACCCCAAGATTATGCCCTAGCGCCTCACTGAGGAACACAGCTGAGTGAAGTGTGCTGCATGGCCAGTGTCCTGAAAGCCTGGCGCTTGTGGAGATGAGGGCTCCTTTTCTGCAATGTCCCTCTGATCTCTATGTCAGTAGTCAGGAGAAGCTTGTATCAAGTTCTCACTCATTGGTCTTTCCTATGATACTTATAATTACATTTTAAAATGTCATATCATATTGCATGGTAGAAACAGTGTATATTTCTTTTTCTAATGTCCTTCTGATGGAATTAGGTCATGTTAGAAAGTTTTAAAAATCTGATGTAGAAAGATGTACAATAGCATCTTCATAGTATGTTTTAAACTAACCCACACTTTGATGCCATGACACTGGTTCACTTGCCAGTATCTTCTCATCCTTCCATTCTAGTGTATGTATCTTGGAGTCACTCATCAGGTAAACCTGGCATGTAAGGGAATTAAAATCTTTCAATAACCCTCAGGATTTTGGTTCTCTAATATTGCTGTTCCATCACATCCAGTTAATGCTGAACAACTCACATATAGAGATGAAGAACTCAAGGTTTAAACTTTTCTATTGCTTTGGATTCTGCTGCTACAATAACATTATCTGTACATAAATATTTTTCATTTTTCCTTCCTTTCCACACTCCCCCATCACAGTTTGTCTTTTATTTTCAATGTTCTTAATATGTTAAGAGAAAGAAGTGCAGAGGCCAGCCTTGAAGCCTTACAAGTACTGGGCTATCAACTTCTATAAGCAGATGGACAAACACGTGTCTGAATGGGGATTAAAACAGATGTGCCTCTAATGCCTACCTTCCTGAAGGTTTAACCAACATTCACAATGTGGGACAAGTCTATCTGTTCCTGTTTGTCCTTTCAAAAGAATGAAAAACAACCATGATACACAATTTCAATAAACCTTGTATCCAAGCTGCCTCACTGCTTCACAAGGAGGCTCATGTCTGTCCCTGTCTATCACTCAGTGCTCTGGAGTATGCTTGTCCCAAGTGATCCTTCCCATAAGAGTGATTGAACCCTGATCTTGTAGCTTTCATATTTGGTGTCAGGTCTTGGAGGATGTCCATCCCTGAAACTCTTCAGTTATCTTCCAATGGCAATGAGATCCTCTTACATTTCAACTCATCTGACTTAAGGGAGCCCTGGTGAGTGGAATAGCAGCCAGAAAGATGCACCGCATCACACAGCTAAGGGAAATTACACTCTGTTCTATTCCAGTTTGAATACCAAACATAATAGGAGGCAGAAGGCAGTACTGAACTCAGGGAATGAGTCTAATGTGAGATGGTCAGGTCTTACTGGATCTTATGTGTAGCACAAGTTGACCTGCCAGGACATGGGGAGCTCACTAAGGATGGCTTTGCATGGAAACTTATCTCAACTCAGGAGTTACTTGGTCCTCAAACAGCAGTTCTGCTTATGGCTCCTTAGTGCTCAATAAGTCCACAAATGCAGTTTCATCCTTGCCCTTTGCAAATCCAGGACGCTAAGAACCACTGTGAAAATAAGTTGCTTAAGCACAAGCTTTACAGTGAATACAGGCCCCAGACAACACGGTCAATATATTGGTCCAGATGTCACATCGAAGTCCATCAGCAACATATCTTGGGCAATGAATGGTATTTGCAGGTAGAGACTACAGTGGGAAGCTACGCTTTTCATTGCTGAACAGTTTCAATCAGCTGCAAGCATGTCAATGGCAGTACAGATGACAATCTGGCTTGGATCTAAACCTTCGTGCTATCTTTTCTGAAGAATCATGTAGAGCATCTTATTATACATTTGTTCAGAAGCTATGTGACCATGAGCACTCAGGTCAATTTTGGGAAAGCAGCAGAGGGTATATATGCAATATGCAACCAGGACAAGTTAAAAAGTCCAGTAGACCCAAACACAACTGCATGCTTAAGGATAAAGGAGCCTTAGCCCACCTGTACTGGAGTCTCACATGAACCTTTGAGCCACTGGCTTTCATGGGCACCAGATGACGGGACAAGACCTGCTTGGTTCCTCAGTATCATCTCACATCACCTAGACTTACCCTCCAGTTTTGTGGTGGGCTATGCTAACTCAGAGCTCAAGTATACCATCCTTTCCAGGCACACTTTATTCATACTTCTGACCTCCAAGTCTCAGAGTTGCACTATGGAGGACATGGGGACAAATTATTTTCAAGTTGACTTACTTATACTTGTAAATGTAAGAATTAACAGTTTGCTCAAAAGCCAGGTATAAGTTCCACAGGTTGCAGGCCTGGAGCTCACTATGGAGTCCTCTGGCACTGCCTAAAATTTCATTTCATGTCATTGAAACTGGTGCACTGTGGCATGGAAACTTGGAAGGACCTGGGGGCTTGGAAATCAGCACTGAGTTTTAAAACTTACGACACCAAAGTGCATGAGAACTTCCCTTCAACTTGGATTATAGCCAACCTCCAATTCACACAGGACTATTATCTTGGAGTCACTTATTCCTGTCACCAGAGCAACTGATTGCCACCTCTTGGTATCCAGGGTGGAAGAAGGCAAGGAGAGCACTGAAGGGGTCACATTATGTAAGAGCACTTGGACGTGCCTGTGTTCTCCGTTAGACTTTCAGACCTTGACCAGACATTTGATCTGGCATCTCAACCCAGATATAACCTGTATTAGACCAAATTATCTGTGAAGAAGGTGAGGTTTACAAGATTACCAAGATCACACTTGGGGTCTGTTGGCACCTTTTTCTTAAGTATAGCATGGACTTGAGTTTGAGTCAACGGGACTTCTTAACTTATCCTGGCTGCATATTCCCATATGTGGCAGGGAGGTTCTTAGAGACAATAGACAGACAGAGCAGGCCAGCACCCAACTTGGCATCGAGCCATTTCCTCAGCAGACTTCAATGCCTCCCAACCTTTTTGAGAATTCTTAAGCTGCTGATTTATCATGCTGCTTCTCCCCAAAGTAAGCAAACATTTCTTTAAAGGAGCCCCATGTCAGCATTACATATTTAATCCTTTGCTGCCCACAGAGATCTCTCAGATTGTTATAGAAAGCATTTGTTTGACAGGGGAAAATGTTCCTTATGTGTAAGAATGCCCCTCTGGGAGTGATCCTAGCCCTATGCGATGACACAGAAGTCATGACCCATGAGCTCTGGCATCACCAGAGACCATGATCATTCATAAACTATATGCTGTTAAAGGAAACCTGTGTTATCAGTATATGGGGCATTGTGCTATTATCTGTACCATAGGGAGCAAAAGCAAGGTTCTTGCATTCAAAGCAATGATACATACATGGCATTGTACACTATGTAGTTCAGAATGTGCCATGGCACTGTGGCCTGATGATCACCCAGAAGTTGTGGATGGAGTTGCCACCTGCTTATCACCTGGGACCCTACAATCCCTGGTCTTCCATGTGTCTGAGATCATGAGATTCTGGCAGATGATTTAGAGGCTGCTAAAGAAACACTAGATGTCATTCAAAACCATTGTCATTTTTCCTCTTTGCCTCCGTCTGGATATAGGATGGTAGCAGCCTTCTGCCTAGAGCTTAGGAATCAATTATGTACTGAGTCATTGTATAAGAACCTAGAGATGATTAGAGTGTCTTTGAGAGACTTGTGCTAACCATGGATGTAATTCTGCTCCCAATTTAAACTGCATTCTTTCAGTAAAACTATAGAGTAGCTTGAGAGATGTTCAGAGAACAACATTTGGGGTAAAATGGCTGATGATGTCTATGTGGGACACCATGCTTTCTGCATATTTCTATCTGGAGGAAGAAATTTAGGGTACCATGTTCTCTAGGATGTGTGTGCCACATAGCATAGAGAAGACACTGTGTGCTTCAATGACATTGCTTTTATGAAAGTTTCCTTTCTAAGTATTACTCGGAATGCATTTCTGCATTGCTGTGGATTGGCTAAAAGTTTTCATGAGGATAACGTTGGGAGGAGCTGAACCTATGAATCACTCACAATTGCAGGGCTGAGAAGCATCTGTCCAGAGATGAAGGGGAATTTCCTGAAAAGCATAGACAAGCTGTTCCTGCCTATTTCTGGTATTGTGACGCAAAGAGTCTGAAATTATCAACCTCTTTCGAGGATATAAATCAATGCTCTAAAATTCTTGGGAAATTTTTCTCCCAGAAAAGAGGTTCCCTAATTGACCACAGCCTTTTGTTGTCTATACTTTCCTCATCCCGCTGCCATTTCTCTCCTGAACAGAGGATCCAGATCAATTGCTCACAGTGGAATCCAGCTGCAACAGGCAGGTTGAGACAAACCAAAGTTTGTCACCTCATCTTGCACCATCAGGTCCCTGTGACCTGCCTGCAAGTTTGTCTCTCACAAACTAGGTGGAGACCACCCTTGCAGGGGTCTGCACTGCACATGGAGGAAGTGCCACCATGTGTACACACAAGGCTAGTTTCCAGTGTCAGGGAGAGGATCCACGGAAGCATAGTTCCACAAGAGGAACTCCCAGAGTCACTGGGATTGAAGTCCTGGTTTCAAACCTATTACTGCCTTCTTAGTGATATCAATTCTCACCTAAGAGCACAGCTCAATATTCTTCAGGAAAAAAAAATGATGATTTTCAGTGGGGATAGACTGAGCCCAGTTCTTCCTCTGAATTATGTGCTCTGATATTCATGTTCCATGGTTGGCCATAGAGTAGACATGAAAGTAGTGTAGATATCATTGAAGGTTGTCCATTTTGACTTTGGGTAAAATCTCATGAAATGCTTTGTTTTACTTGGTGGAGGATAAGTCTGAAAGGAAATCTATGGAATAGAACCCTTAGTCAAAAAATAGATTTACTACCATCTTCCCTTGAACCCTACTTCTGGCTAGGGTTAATTCCAGTCCCTGTGCCTGTGAGCCCAACATTACCTCCTCAGCCAAGCAGCAGCTCCTCTGGCCTTTTAAATTCCACCCTGTTTCCTCAAAGCACAGCATTTCAAGCTTTCACAGGACAGTAGATTCATGGCATGTGCCCAGCTCCTTGTCCCTAGCAATCAGAATCCCCTGCCCTAGAACCACACCTGGTCATGTGTTTCCCTGAACCAAATTGTAAGGCTTCCATGATTTCACTTTTCCTCATGTGTCAGCAGCAGCTTTGAAATTCCCTCTTTTCAGAGTTTATGAACCTGACTGAGGATCCCCATTATTGACTGTGTCCTATTTCCTATGAAACAAGGACCTTGGGTCTGCACTGAACAAGATGCTCTGATATTTTTAACCATAGATTCACCAGGATGAAAGCCTAGATGCTGATCTGGTGTGGGAAACTCAAGCACCTGCTGTACAGCACTGAGCACCAAGCCCCTGTGGGTCAAAATGTTCCCAATGCGTTGGAAACAAAACAGGTCACACATGTCAGCATCCAAACTCCTCACGTTGAAGGTTTTAGCTATGCTTACTTCGTGAGGTTCCTAGGGGATCCCTGAATCCAAGAGAAGATGCTCCTCCTTTTCCCTATTCCACCCTCTGTCCTTATCATTTGAGACCTTTGAAACTGAACAGGATATAAGGAGACCATTGAAATAATCCCAGCAGAGACAGATCTCATTTTCTGTACAACTGAGACAGGATTGCTTCCCAATAAGAATTCCCATCTCAACTTTTTCCTAAAACCAGCAAGCTTAAAATCTCTATGATCTAGAAAGGCCCTCTGCCTTTACAATTCCCATCAGCCTTGGCTCAGATCGATACACAATGTTCTGAGGAGATTTAATTATTCAAAGTGTGTTTTTAAAGTCTTCCTTTACTTCTTAAAAATTCAAAAGGTTTCATTGTACTTTCTGCAGTTTAAGACCGAAATGGGGTCCGAAATTTGGACTCCTAGGCAACACACTATAGTAGTGCAGTGTCACATTAGACTAGAAAACAGGTGAAAGGGTCAACTTCTGGTCCTTTGCTCTAAAAGTATCTTTTCAGACACGGTGTCAACTGAAATAGTTTCTGAATGAATCGATGCAGAGCTTGCTGACAGATGATGAGCTCTGAGAAGCTTGAGACACAGCCTCAAGGAAAACACTGAGATGCTCCCAGTGTGGTGGGGGCAGTTAAGACATACAGAAATATCCACTGGGAGCTTCAGCCACATGCCGGCATTTCTCTTAGACCAATGTAGAACTCAGGCAAAATGAAGGGTCGACACAAAGTGTGAGAATGAGGAGCTAGAGAGACAGTGGCCCGTAGCATCCCAGCACTGACACAAAGTGGGGAGACTGCTGGCTCCACATCAAGCAATGGAGGTGGTGGGCTTTGCCTGTGCAGAAAAAGCTGCTGTCATTTCTATCCATTAAAAATTACTAGACATAGAATTCTGTGTTTAGTGGTATTTTTGTAAAAGAATGACGCTGAATTTGGAGCAATAAGTACAGAGCATTCACTACATGCAGTGTTTCTAGGCCTGTCTCAGGCAACATATACTATGAAAGAAGAGTTATTTTAAAGACGTCCATCTCATTTGAGCACTACAAGCCCCAATGCCAAACTTCACACTGCACCATGGAAAATTAAATTTGTAGTCAAAGAACTGTCAAGGTTGCCAACTGGCTGTGGATTTCAAGACTGAGTGTTCAAGAATCACAGCCACAATAGCATGGTTCTGCTCAGAAAATTCCCACTCTCAGGTACCCAAGATCTGTATTTGCTAGTGAGAAAGCAAACCTCAGCATCAGACATGGGCTGGAGAGACGCTGGGCACAGGATCTTCTAAGTCAAGCTTAAGCTATCCTTCAAAGTTCCTATCTATTATACTCTCATTCAATTAAAGATTCAGCTAATATCTTCAGTTTTTATACCAGATTCAGTGTGGCCTAACTCCACTGATATGGCTTACAGAAAAGAAGCCTGAGAATCCCCAGAATGCTCATGAAGATGAGCACATGGGACCACCTTGCATTTCCTGGTTTCAGGAACAGAGAAGCCTTTCCCAGATGCTAGCCACCATTTTTTTCAATGACATCTTGACATTTGTGTAAGTAGGAAAGAGACTTGTCCATACCATCCAACGTTCCCAGTTTGCAGGTAAACTTCAAAGTTTGAGGCTCAAAATCCCAGATATGTTGTTGCCCTGAATAGCCTGACCAACTGCATTAATTTGGCCCTTCAATTTTCACACAAGATCCATAGCAATGATGCAAGTGTGAAGATCATTTCTGCATTTGCTTCACCATAACCAATGTTCAGTCTTCCTATGTGCAGCCACTTGTCTGCCTGAAAGCACTGATCCCAATCAGGGTGTGAGATAAGAGAAATACAAATACCTCCCAGCATGATCAGTGTCTCATTTCCAACACGCAGTGAGCCAGGACCACCCCTGAGGTGGTTTCCCATTCTCACCGCAGTTCTGATGGCCAAGCATGAAGTGCCAGTCTCTCTTCCATTGCTCTAGAAACCCTTGCTTTCTAAACAGTTCCCACAATCTCAGAAGTCATTTCATGGGCTCTTCATTTTCTATTGCTTTCAGTTTCTCCAAGACTAACCTAGAATTGTGGTAAAATTGCCCTGAACAGCAACACCAACTGCCTCACCAACAATAGAAAAAGAGTTATTTCATCAGCTTAGTTATTTGAAGGATGGTTATTGTTTTTACTTTGAGTGAGAATTCATCATGAAATGCTTTCCTTCCTTACTAAGTCTGCAATAAGGTTGATGACAGAGAATCCTCGGTCAACAGTGTTGCTGCAATTTCACCCAGGACCATGAAGTTGGCTAGGGTGAGGATCCTGGTACACCTTCCAAGATGATACTCTCATTCCCAGATATTGATTTGCTGATTGGGCTTCATCAGACAGCAATCTGGATCTTTGCTGGCTGAGATCTTAGAAGCATGATACAAGTGCCTCAGTGAAAACATCTAAAAGTCATCAGCACTATGCAGGAGAGTAAGAACCAGAAACACCCACTGGCAACCTCAACCACAATTTTACCACAATTCTAAGTTATCCTTGGAGAAACAAAGCAATAGAAAATGAAGAGTCCATGAAAGGTTATGAATCAGATATAGATGGGGAAAGCAAGGTTAGAGCTCGGAAATAATTTGGAGTGACCTAGCCTCAATTGAGCACACAGGTATAATTTCAAGACACGAATCTTAGTGTTTTGCCTATAGAGAATATAACTCCACCTTAACTGCTGAGATTTTTGTCCATTAAAAATTTACCCAAAATATTCTGTGTTTAGTGCTGTGCCCACAGAAGTGGGACTCTGAAGTAGGAGATATTATGCACATATGTACTACAATGCAGTTTTTATCTCGTAGTGTACCTCAAACAAATTGATTCCAAGAGAACTTTTGTGGAAGGATCTATGGTTCCATGTGGATACTCCAAGTGACAACACCATTGCTTATGATGCCTCTTGTCCAGCCTGGATTCATCCCTGCAGTGCACTCCTTCAGTCTTCTGATTTGCCTCTATATACAAAGGCTTTAAGGCCTGATATAGGTCAGGCCTTTTTGAGGGAGGAGGTGGCAACACTGATGTGTCCTAAGTACTCAGTATGCCATATAGCATGCATTTTCGTGAACATATTAAAATTGATGTGCTGGATGGCAGGAAGTCCAGGCCCTTGGAGTGGATACCAGTATAACTTTCTTGACCTCCTGAAACATTTCAATGATGTTGGTCCATTCTCCCTGGTATTTGCCCTCATGGATGGCCACAGCATTGATCTCCATGAGCAACAAGTATTCATACATGGTGCCTTCTTTCACCACAAAGATGAGGGCAGGTGGTGGTGGCCTTCTGTAGACACGTTAGCAGGTGACCCATCTTAACATAACTTCAGTATGTGTATACACCAATGCTTTGTTCATCTTGCCTAAGAAAACAGAACCTGTCCTCTTACTCTAGTCACAGTACTATGGTAACAAAAAGAAGTGTTGAAGGTTGATCAGGTGGACTGGATTCACAGAGCAATCATTAACAAGCAACCTTAGAGCACTGGGTCAGAATGTAGCTTCATCAATGGCCATGTCCTCCCCTCCCCGCAACTAATAAGAAACTGTTAACCCATAATGCTCAGCTAATCCTGAGAGCATGGAGCAACACCTCTCGAACTACAAGTACCAGTTGAAAGTGGACAGGACCATCAGGACAAGTACTTGAATTTGTACTTCCCAAAATGGGCCTGTGACTTCTGGTCTCCTAGAAGCCACATGATAACTTCAAGGGTCTGTACCGCCACACCTGGTCCTAAGGCATCTCAATCAACAACACAACCTTTCTTTCTATAGAGTTGGTCACCCTTATGTTGCTGCAGCAGCAAATCCTATAGGACACCGGTTGACTTGTGACCAAAAGTATATTCACTGTACAGTTGGCTGCAAACCCCAAAATGTAGTATGTGCAAACTCCTCCTGAGAAACAGTGACCTGAACATTGAAAGTCATGTGAAAGCTCCTCAACTGTGAAAGTGAAGAAAGGTGACTCAATACAAGGAACTGCATCAATGTCCCTGAACTGCAGGGAATTTTGGAAATTCCATGGAAGACCTAGGCCTTTTGCCAGTTGACACAGCCAAGGAAAAGAGATGGCCTGCCTCACAGTCTGCTTTTGTCCTAGGAATAAGTGTAGCGAGGACTGCAGATTTGAGAAAAGCTCATCCTTGGAGCAAAATGTCAGACAAGAAAGCCCTAAGTATAACTAGAAAGAATGCAATTTGAATCTAATCTTGTAGTTTGTTTTAATAAATATATGTTCATATTTTGGCTTCAGGTATATTCAAATGCTTGCAAGGACAGTCTTGTTAATCTTGACTTTCATGACAATGAAGAATGTCTGAGAATTTTCCTTCATGGAGATGTTCAGGGAAGATCACAGAATCCTAAATGCTAAAAGTGTTGGCAGAAATAGTTAGCAGCAGATAGCTTTGCCAAGAATCTCAAGGAAGTGAATGAGCAAAAAAGACCGTAAAGGCACCCTGAACAAAGGAGAAAATCCATCGTAATGATCTGTAACCTTCCAGAGATGAATTCCTTCAGGCAAATTTCATACCCCACACAAAAGGTTTCATCCCAAGTTCATGATCCTAAGCACTGGCAAAGACCAGAAATCAGGTGCCTGTGAATGGGACTGGCTCTGCTTACTCTACTCCCATGGAGAGCCAAGTTCCAAGCTTTCCGTGACAATTCCAAGTTTTATTTTTCACTGCAGATATTTTGTGGCTTCCCTATTCAAAGAGAAAAACAGAACATTTGAAAAATGTTAGATTTTGGGTCACCAGGGTCATTCTGATTCTTACACCTCCGGGTTTCTTCAGAAAATCCATAACATTTGGTTTTGAGAGGGAAAGATCTCTTTAATCTTATACATGGGATACAGATCAGCCACACAGGAGCATTTATGTGAGAATCAATCACTTCTTCATGATCCCAGCATTATCCAAGTTATTTTAGCCTTTTCATTTCATTGAATCTTAGATAATGTTTGATGAGGAAATTAGCATATTTATGGGTCTATGGTGGTTTAATTTTTTTAATTTTTATATTGTGACCTATTCAGCCTGAACTGGGAGTGGGGCTGGCACAGCCTGTGGTACCAGGGATCAAACTGTGGTCCCTGCGGTACCTAAGCTTTCCTAAGCAGGCAAGCATCTTACCGGCCGGGGTCTATGGTGTTTTGACTAGGTTTCTTCAACTGTGTGGGATCCAAGCCAGTGAAATTCCTGTACCCTTCCAGGAAGGGGCAGGAAGATAATAGTCTACAACACCATCTCATCTCCTAGGTTTACCTTTAAGCTAAGCCAGCAATTTCTCTGGATCAAACATTCATTGGTTGGGACCTGTCAGATGACTTTCAACCTGAAAAATGAGGCAGCTAAATGCCATCTTCCCTCCTCTTTAAGAATCACTAGTTGAGGAACCTATGACTTTGTCCATTAAACACTTGTTTGACAAAATATTTTGATGATCTGAATTGCTAGAGGAAAATCAAAATTATCTACTAGATATGGGGGGATTCTAGAGTGGGCTGCTTTAGGCAAATACAGCTGAAGGGAAGACATGCTGTTGAGGGCCTAAAGCTTCATTTCAGTGCCAGCAGTGTTTCATACTACACATGACCTCCTGGTGCATAAAAAGTTACATTCAAAGAATTTTCTTTGAAAGATGCCATTCAACATGAGAGTCCATCAAGTTCTCCACCCCCTCCCCAATGAATCTTATAATTTTAATTTTTATTTTTTAATTTTATTGGTTTAAATAAGAAATGATAATGAGACAGTTTCACAACACATGAATAGAACAGCCACAATAATTAATACAGTGCAAACTGTTGTCTTCATATTAGTTGTTCAGAGTACAAGATGCAGATATAACTCTTCTAAACACTATTGGTACAAATATTTCTTTTCATTGAACTAAGAGAAAGTAGTTTTATGCATAGAAAAACATTCCATAGTAGTAGTGGGTTATTGGCAGAACTGGCAATGTTGGAAGCTGTTGACTTGAGCCTTTTACAGCTCAGCATACTAATCTGGTTTTACTTTTTATGCCTCATGGTTAAATTTTCCCACTGGGTGGTTAAAACCAAGTTAAAGCAAGACCTATATGACATAAAATGTAACTTCTGTATCTGACAAGATCAGTCATTTCCCCTCAGAATATACCCTGAAACCGTGAACAGGGTTTTGTAGAACTTTTGCCAGTGTCAGCCATCTGGATGAGTCACTGCCATTGCTTGACCAATTTTCTCAGTGTGAAAGCCTGAGAGATTGTTTTCTCATGAGGAGACTCTCCTTAGGCACACTATACATCATCGATCCCTTTTCTCTGTAGCCCCATAATCTGGAGAAAATATGATATTTACACATGTAGGCCTGATTTCACTAGTATAGCTACTAGTTGCATCTACTACATCAAGGATAGCAAAGTGTAATACAAAAGCCATGAGTGAATGCCTGTCATCTTGGTCTTCTAACCATGCACCATTTCTAATGCCACAGCTACTGCTGAGATTTATGGGTGTGGCCTGAGGCAGAGAGCCTGAATGTAATATGAGAGAGACAGAGACAGACTGTGTTGCTGTTGTTGCCATTGTTGCTGCGCTGCAGCTATGAACTGCTCCTCTCTGCCCTGTGCCACTCAGCCTTGTAGCCAGCTGAGTATGGAATGAAACTTCAGTAACTGTGAGCTAAATAAAGCTTTGCTTCCTTCATTTTGGATGTCAGGTATTTGTCCCAGCAAGAGTGAGACAAGAACTGACCTTCTAAGCAGATCCTATACCACAACCTGCTTGGGTTTCTGTGCACAGTATGGAGCAATATCTTAATGAACACAACAGGCTTGAGCATGAGAACTTCCAAGAGAGGTGAGAACAGGTCCACCCAGTGCTCTGTCCCTAGTCTGAGAACAGGCAGATCAGGCATTGAAAGAACCCCTCTCCTGCCACTTGAAGGATGAGCACAACCCCAGTTTGGTCTAACTGCATGCTCTCTGCAAAGCTCTCTGCCTAGAAAAGCATAGACACTTGCAGGCAGATCTCCTTTGAAGATAAAATGCAGATCTGAAAATAGAAAATTACCCAAGAGGATCATTTAAATTCCATCCTACCCTCCAATGACTCATTTTTTACCAGTGCATAATCAAGGTAAAACTTTTATAAAGTAAAATAATCTCAAGCTCTATATGTCTGGGAAAGAAATGTTTTCTTATCAATTTCTACTTCTTCATGTCCTGCATTCTTCATTCTCAAAGAACTTCAGAGAGGTCTGGGGAAGAACACACAGGAATCACAATTTGTTACATAAAATGGACTTTTTTAAACATACTTCTGTACCAGAAAGAGAAACAAAAACATCACAGATCATGGTGCTTGCCAAGTAAAGAATATATTTCATGTTGCAGTGAAACTTCTTTGCCTACAATGCTGAATGCATTGTATTATGGTTTTGCCACCAGTGTCTATTATGGCATTATATTTGCATCAACAAACTTCAGGCCAAAAGGACAATCACATTAACTCCCAGTATTGAGTCCATGTGATACTAATAACCCCATACCATCACACCAACAGGCAGATGAGACTCAACCACAATGTTGCTCAGTCAAACAGGGCCCACCATGCATAGAAGAAAGCCTATCGTCACCATATATCTAAACACAGGAGGCTAGCAGAGTCATTCCAAGAGAGGTCCACCCTGGAGAAATAGTGCCCAGAAGCCACCTGACAATGCTGGCTGGGAGCCCTGCCTCTACCTCTCCCCTATCTGTACTCTGGTAACTACATCATTTCACCTGAAGGCATAGCTAAATTTTACAGAAATGGGATTAGAACCTTCAGTATCTAGGAAACTCAAACCTGCCTCTCCCTCCACACTGTGGGGTTTGTAGCTAAGGTACTACTCTTAGGATCTCAGGCTGATGCTGCCTTTGCCCTTGTAGACCATAGTCTTTGCTTAGGATGCAAATATAGTTTCTCACAAGTTACCATATTGATGACAATGTCTAAGATCAGGAAGCACAGATAAGAATGAGAATCAGGAGCTAGAAGTTTCCAATTCTGCTAACTAGATGGAGAAACCTTCCCAACACAGCAGTCCTTGACTTTCTCTGGGGAAGATCATTGGTGCCTCTGATTCCCCATGGGACCAAGACAGTGAAAGTAGGAGATGCCAGAATAGGTCTCAAGCCCACTGCCCCTTCTCCCTCAGCCTTCCTGGATTTCTTACAGAGCCAGGCAACTCAGAGAAAGATGACATTCTAAGACATATGTGAAGCAGGATAAACACCTAAGAAAAGAGATGAGAAACATGCACCTCCCTTTGTCTTGCTATGTGTCATTTGTATCTGTCAGGATTCTGCTAGTGAAGTGGCCACATTATTTAGTCCCTTAATTTTGTCACTCCTAATCTCACATTTCTTAGTATGCTATACAGTGCCAAATTCACCATCTTGCTCCAAATTGAATGTTCTAAATGAGAAGTGGCAAAGGAGGTGTGAAGCTGAATCAGCAATTCTTATGAGCTGGTGATAACTTCACATTGAGAAGTTGCACTGGCACAGGCATATGTAGCCTGAAGAGTACCTGGAATGACCTGAAGAGACCACAAGTTTAGTGTTAGAAGCTTCAGCCCAATATACACAATGTATGGGCTACCTGGAACATTCCAAAGCCCAAAGATACAGGGAAAGTCTGGTTTAAGTGCATCAGCTCAGAAGCCATATGTAAATATCATACCTTATCCCTGGTGTAAGAACCCAAATGAATAAAATCTGAACGGAATAATATGGTAAGATGGAAAGATACTGAACATAAGGAATAAGCAATAAAGATGAGGGGAAAGGAATAAAAAGTTAGGTGGAAGAAGTTAGCTTGGACAACTAACTACTTGCACTCACATGGGTAATACAGAGTCCTGAGCCTCCCGCTTGGGAGTCAGATATGTCAGTGTAGTGTCAAGGTACCACATAACACTTAAGGAAGACAAAGGAGTAGGTACTGAGAAAGATGCTCCTATGCAAGGTAAGAAGCCCAGGAAAGGTGTAACCTGCATCCTTGGCTAAAGTAGTCCAGGCCCACAGTTTTATGTTCACAGAGAACTGCTTTTCTCAACTCTTTAAGGCGTTCATGAGGAAGCTGAATTATTGAGGAATGTGATTCCAATAAGAAACAGGCAGACATTTTGGGGCCTGCCTTGGTACTGCCATGGCTAACTTCAGAGGTTAGATATGCCCATTGTACTATCAGATATATTCTAGGTTCTTCAACTTGTCTTTCATGCATAGTACTTCTCTACTCTTAATGCTCTCTATCATTAACATAATAAAAAAGTTTCCCAAGTCAAAACCTACATCAGATCTACCACTGCCCCCTCTTTCCAGATGGGAGAAGGGGGGTGCTGTGTCAGGATGGACCACCAAGGTACTATAATGCAGTGTTCTTGTTGGAGCAATGTCTCTTCTCTACCAGTTGCAAGCTACCCTAGTGTATTATCGCTCTGTTACTGCCACAGCACATCATCATACTGGGATTTAACATAAGATAATTTGCTGATAATGTGCCCAATTCCAATCACTGTCAGCACACGAAGCAGGAAGAGTCCCAGTCATGTGCATTAGAAACATGCACAGTGTGATTCTTAGGAACCCCAAAGGAGCCATCTCCACACTTCTACTCATAGGAGGTGATTTGAGTACAAAATTTAACGCAAAGGAAATTTACAGATTTTGATTCAGGTCTTAGATGCAGACTGGGTCACACTTTCTAGAAGATAAAAGTACAAAAAAAGGGTCAGATGCTACCCTGTGCCCTAAATTTATAGTCCATGGGATCATACTCCATGGGATTACTCTCCATATCTCTAAAGCCATTAGTGCATTCCACTTTAGAAGAGGATTTCACTCAGGACAAAGAGTCAAAATATTTCTGTTTCAATATTAGGAATTCAATTCAGGACCTTGCATTTGCCAAGCAAGTGTTTAAGCTGCTGACCTGTATCTCTGGCCCAATCAGATAGTCAAGATTGGGCAAATTACTCAACTTCTGGGAGCTATTGTTCATGCCTTCACTCCTTCAGGTTCCTGTTTGCATCTTGAACCTAAGAGATGTTTTCTCTTCCTACACCAGCTTACTACATTGTGAAATCTCCCTAGCACCCTCTCTGCATTATGTTCTCAGCCTGACATCATTTAGGCCAATCAGGGTATAGCAGGAGAAATCAACATTCCCATTAAGATCAGAGCATCATTTCCAACATAAGACCAGAGGATGATCCAGAGAATGCTGCCCATTCCAACCATGGTGAGGATGACCCCAGCTCAGCAGCCCAAGACTTTTTGCCCTGTTCTAGAGGAGCCTAGTGCCTACACAGTTCCTACCATCTATCATCGAGGTTCCAAAAATAGAGAACCTGTTCACTGAGGCAAAGTAGTCTAAGGATTATTGTGATAAGTCCTGTAGAACAGAACACTCGGTCAACAAACAGAGTTGCTACAATATCTTAAGACCTGAGCACTACTTAGGGCCAAGTATGGAGTGGGTTTGCCCCCAAGAAATCATCTTTTCAATAATTGTGGTATGGAAATACATTTCTTCAGCCCTTGATTCAGGTCCTTGCTGGCTAACCATAAGCTCAGAAAAGTACTACCATTTGGATAAAGAAAAACACATGTGCAGGTGTCCTTTAGGAGACATAAAGATCTCTGACCAGAAATACTAGGCCCCATTTATATATCTTCAAGTTTCCTTAAGCCAACCTGGAACTATAAGAAAAAAAAGAAAAAGTTGCAAATATTAAAATGACATGCTATAGAGTGACCAGCCAGGATGAGAAGTTGGGAACTATCAGACCCATAGATGCAACACATTAGAATCCCTAATGGGCCTCAGTAGTTAGTCTATTAATTAAAAACTCCCTCTGCCTAGCCAAGTCAGCCTTCTATTCACTGCTATGTCTCATTAGATTGTGAGTCAAGATGTCTTTTGGTTAGCGATGTTGTCCCTGAAGGGTAGTACTCTCAGTTTCTAACAGCAACTGTGAATGGCCTATTTCAGGCAAATATCAGATCAAATGGAGACTGTGTGCTACAGGAAATACAGATAGGTACACGTGGGCTCCAAGTCGTGTCAGTGTTATACTTCCTTTGGTGGTTGTCAACTCGAGCGCAATGCTCACCTGCACTGGATCAGCTAGGAATACGCAGATGCACTGGTTCTGCAAGTGAACCCCATAAAATGAACACATTTCATGAGGATTTTGCTTGGAGAAGCTTAGGTTGAGTTGCAGTCCTCTTTTGGCAAGGATGGCTGCTGTTCTCCTTGGGGAAAATCTGGTCTTTGCTTTTGTATTGAGCACTGACTCCTGCCTCAGAGCAGATCCCTCAGCCTTCTGGCACAGATGCTTCAGCCCTGGCCCTGAAGTTTCCTGCTGCAGGATTTTAACTCCTCCATTGCAAGCAACTAAGCCTCATGATATTATCTCATAAATATTTTCATGGGCTCCAGCCCATCAGGCAATTTTTCACATCTCCAGTGCACTCTTACAGTTTACTTTGTGGGCAAATTGCATAAGTTAATTTGGAAAGTACCATGTCCCTGCATTTTGTTTGCTCTTGGCCATCACTGACTCCTGCATTTCCCTGTGATCTCTTAGGGAATGAAAGCCTTTCAAGTATGTTCTTGAGAAAGTGCCTGTATTGGTCAGGGTTCTACTTAGAGGAACAGAAAGATATAAGGAATGGATATTAACACAAATATACAATATATAAGGAGTTACAAGATTAGCTTACAATAGTCAACCACAGAGTCAGATGAGAAAGCATGCAGAGGGCGTCTGCATGCTCCGGACTGGAGAATTCAGTCCCAAGGTCTGAAACTCAAGGCAGTGCTCCGTGTAAGTCTCTATCCATCAGCTGATGGGTCTGCGATAGAAGACTGAAGTGTCTGTGATGGACGCTGAAGAGTCTGCGACAGATGGTGAAAGATCCAAGCTGGAGGCTAAAGAATCTGCATTGTAAGCCAGACGATGAAGTCCAGGCCGAATGCAAAGACTGAAGCTTCTCCGAGGAAGTGAAGTCTTGACGCCTTCCTCAGCCCCTTTAAAATGTCTCTGTGCTCAGTCACTCTGACGTGGGCCCACTGCCCTAGGGTGGAACCAATCATATCCCAGCATGGGCCCTTGATCTCGCTTTAGGGAGGAGCCAATCATATCCTAGGCAGGCCCTGATCCTGCTCCAGGAAGGAACTAATTGTGCCCCGGGGTGGGACTCCCACCAACAGGAAGCCAGGCCGCTGAGTCATCCAGCCAAGTTGACACAACGTACCAACCACTATAATACCATTTTGAACTAGACATGGAATTGAGGAGCCCCAAGGAGTCATACCCCATATAGTCTGGCTCTGTTCTTGCACATTCACAATTTCAGGATTGCGTGTACAAGCTGCAGAGAAGGCAAATCTTTCACCACTGGCTTTTCCAATCCTAGCTAAGCTTCCCTTCTCAGAGTTCATGCAATTATGACTCATACTTATTAAAGATACATGGCTGGAGTGCTAGATCAGGCCAATCATCTTAGCAAACAGTCAACTGAGGAAGGAAATCAGTGTATGACTGACCCAGGAGAACACACACTGGATGCTTACAAAGCTTCTGTATTGGCACACCTTCATCTCCGTTGGTACTGACAAGCTAGACACAATCAAGATATCATTCAAGGAAACAGAAAACATCTTAACTGTTATAACTATGACTGAAGTTAACCAACAATCAGTCAGATAATGACTTGATGAAAGTTTTGTACAATGCTTAATTGCTTCCTTTTTTTTCCATAGGACAAAATGGCATTTCTGAGGTCATAACCCACGAGTGTCTTGTAAGTATTCATTCGATGGTGTATATAGCTTCTCTCTTGCTTTGGACTTTTGTCCCTTCCTTTGTTTTGATTGGACTCCATCCATGCCTAGCCCTCTCTTCCTCCACTTTCAGTGCAATTATAAAACAGAGGGTGAGGACAAACCACAATTTCACAAGTCAACATAGTTTGAAGAATCCTAGAACCATGTCTATCAGGTGATGTCTATCCTAGTGCCCACAATAATCAACACTTCTTTTCAGTTGATATTAATACATTCATATTTTGAACATAGAGTTTGAAATAAGTTCAGATTGCTAAGAAAATTTCTTATGAAATTCAAGTAGAGAAAAAGTTGAGGACAGAATGTGGTGTTAGGCACAGATGCCTCCTGCAGAGCTATGCACCTGTGTGGAGCCACCTGTTCTTGAAGCTCCTGCTAATACCCTTCAATGAGCTGTGATAACAGGGCAGGCAATTTCTTCCTGGATGGCAAGTGTGGGAGATGAGCTGCCCTTTAGGGGCTTGTTATGGCAGGTGGTGGGTGGTGTGTGGCCCATGGGTGAGTGTTTCTGCGAACACAAATGTGCTGGGAACTCAGCTGTACTTTCCTCTGGACAAATCTGGGTTCGCTCAGTAAGTGGGCAGTGGCAGTGTGGAGTCCTCTTGTTTCTTTCCTGTCTCACAGCAGCCAGCAATTGAAGAACTAAGTGTGTCCCCAGCTGTGCTTAGAGGTCACTGTCTTCCCAAGTAAGTCTGCCTCAACTGGTATTTCATGAAGCCAGGCCATCTATCATAGGGAGACTTGACTTGTCATGACACAATTACACTTGGGTGTCAGTGAGACTCAATTCTGGGAAACTGCTCACAGGCAGGCCCAGAGAAAGGGTAGCAGCTGGCCCTCCAGGACCCCAGCACTGCCCACTGCCTTATGTGGTCACAGAGACCCTGGCTTAAAAATGAGGACTAGAAGCATTCAACATTTATTCCAGGGATTGAAAATTCCTTTTCCCTACACCAAGTGGCTCCTGAAGCCTAAAGGCTTCCGCTTCCACCGTCAGCAGGGAATTACTCACATGAGCAGAACCTTGCGCAAGGAGTGAAGCAGCAGTTTGCATCAGGGAGGAATAATCTCCAGAGGGTCGAGTCCAGCAGCTGCCCTGTTCCGGTTTTGAATATCAATAAAATGTAAATACTTTGAGGCAAAAGAATCTCAGTTTGGTAGAAAACAAATTACAGTCTCTGAGCTGGAGACTTCTTTGATGTAGAACTGAAACCCTATGTTCATCCCACTCAAGCTGTTGTGTCTGGGTGAGGGATCTAGACAAGTAGGTGATGAGTGCTGTCTCATGCCGATGACGCTATGTCCCAGCTGTTTGTGGGCAAGAGACACCTAGTTCTATTCCATATGGTCATTTATTCAGGACCTTCAGGACCCCCTGCTTCTGAGCACCTGTGAGGTTTGCACAGAGTTGAGGTCAGCAAGATGCACTCACAGGATCAGGGTTTCCTTTAGCTGAAGTACAAGA